>KZ826017.1:0-16986 GCA_003184645.1 Aspergillus ellipticus CBS 707.79
TCCCAGCCCCCCTCCCCCTCCAACCTCCCCATATTCTCCTCCACCCCCTGCCACCCATACCGAAACTCCTCTTTCCTGATCCCCCTCCCCCTCCGCACCCTCCACACAGCTTCCCAAATACTCTTCCCGACCAAACACACCGCCTCCGGCCGCTGCGCCGCAACCTTGGCCTCCAGCACCGGCACCCCCGCATCCATCTCCGCTCTGCGCAGCATGCTGGCGTCGCGGGTCGGCCGCTCCACGATATTCGTGTTGCCGATGTTGTAGAGTGCGGGGAGGCGGTATGTGTCGGACGGGGCGTGTCGGATGGGCGTTATCCCTGACCAGTGCAGGAGTTTCCAGAAGAGGTTGGAGGGGTGCGCGTAGGCGTGGCCCGTTGTGCCGGTCAGGATGCCTGGGTTTACGCCGACGAGGAGGAGGTGTAGGTTGGGGGGGATGGTGTCGCGGAGGAGGGATGGTGGGGTGGTGTTTGGGGTGGGGGATTGGGAGGAGGGGGTTGTGGTTGTGGTTGTGGAGGAGCGGGAGCGGGTTCGTCGTGTTGTGGGTTGGATAGGGTCTCGTTTTCGTTTGAGGGATGCTGAGGTTGGGTTGCGTTTGGTGGTTGTGGTTGTGGTTGTGGTTGTGGTGGTGGTTGTGGTGGTGGTGGTGGTGGTTTGTTTGGTTGGGGGTTGCGCGGGGGAGACGTTTTTGGTCGTGTGGAAGTATTGGTTGAGGCGGCCGTGGAAGCTGGTTTTCTTGTTCACGGGGACGTCGTTGTCGTTGTCGTTGTCGCTGTTATTGTTGTCGGACTTGAGGGGGGTTGAGTCCCCTTGGGGTTCGTTCGAGATGAGAGGGGACATTGGCTCGGTGGATGTGGGCCTCTGGGTTAGTGATGGATGGAGAGTTGCTGTCAGGTATGAGGTGAGTTAGTTGGATTGACAGCAGAGCATACGACACGACGACATCATTGCGCGGTGGAATGGGATTGCTCTTCTGTGGTCTGGGCTGGACTGTTGATTTGCCTCATCTTGCTTCGCGGCCTGAGGCGAACGTTCGATGAGACTAACCGGACTTGGCAAGGTTGGACACGAGATCACGTGCGTACATGCCTGATATAGTGGGCATAAATAAGGCATTAAGCATGAACCGGAGCATGGATGGCCCTGGTTCCCAGAGTGTGTACTTTGGGGATATTACGGCAGTTGTGATGCAGAAAGTACTGCAGGATCTAGACCGGTTCTGGAATTGGCTTGAGTCAAAAATAGCCGTCATTACGACTGAAGTGATTTCAGTTTAGAACACTCTGCATACAGGCTTCTATTTTCTTGTGGAAAGACAAGCTATATACTCCGTATAATACAGTAAAATGAGAGCATCATTATAGTTATGCTGTGCAAACTGGGACTACTTCATAGTCGCTCATGCTGCATGTTCCAGGTCAATAGCTGGATAGTCATTGCTGACTGGTCGTGTAGTTTTCCTTTTCCCAACTCCAGTAGAACGCAAAGGGTATTACTGTTATGCTAAAAAGTGCCGGGGCATTATTATCATCAATGTCGTGTCGCTTCATGGTCGTCAAGTTCGTGCATGGGGATTCGTATGGTTTGCTAGACCTTGTATTCACTTCTTTTCGGTAGAGTCCAAGGTTCGGTGCACACCACCTATTTCGATTAGACTAGAGCTTTCAAATGGATGCGTCGTGATGGTGTACGAACCTCGCCCTCGCTGTAGGCCCAGAAATAAACCCCGACCCCGATCAGGTAGTACATTGCAGGGTCTGTTCCCTGATAGAGGAGCATGGAGAGAAGAGCGCTGAGGGGATAGAGTATCAATCGGAACTCAATGCTGCGGTGGGGTAGAGATCCCGCAAAGTATTTCAATGGCCATTCCCACGCAATGCCGACGAAGCCCATGATGAGGTTGAGGATCTGAAGGACTGGGATTGGGTTCACCGCGCCGTTCAGATTGTCCGTCATAAAGTCCCAGAACACCTTGGGCCAGATGAAGCCTTCAATTGCGCCGCCTATTTGGTCTGTATGTATATACTCCGGTTAGCTTTGCTCTGATCGATGATACTGATGATTCTTCCACTTACAGGCTGAGGCTGTGAGGATGATGAGCCGCGCCCAATGGTTCTTGATAAGTCTTCCCATTATTGGAAGGTCTGTGTAGCACAGTGGTCTGAGTATCAAGCCTCTTCCGTCCGGCGAAAGAGCACGCTACTTAAAGTGTTGGCGCAACGAGGTGGTGCCTTCAGTCGATATGAAGTGCCAATCAACCATCCACTCGGGCAATGAAAATTGTCTGCGACGATCGTGGTCCAAATGACATGGCAGATGGATCAATCGGAGACAGGTTGGTGAATATTTCCTCGGGGCCCGCGCGGAAGTGAGGATGGGTGTAGAGCAGATAAACTTCGAATCACCGTGGGACCACAATCACATCACTGCATAAGCACGATGCATAGAGAGCGATGCAGCCCGGCTTCGAGAAATCATGTAGTGCAATGGTGGAGGAGGAGGGGGGATGGCCAGGAATACATAGCTTTCGGCGCCAAATGAGGCGACCACCTGATCGGCCGCTTCTTCACGATAGGCCGACACAGAGAACTCTCCGTCCTCCGCACGCATTCCCTTCCTGTGATTGTGATACGTGGAGCCCTTTTATCAACCGCTTCCTTTTCTCGACCAATGGAGTCCGACGCACCGTCGCAGTGACAGATCCCCTCTCGACTTCTTCACGGCCAGGGCCCCTGATTGGGCATGGAGGCACGGAGCAGCCGTGACAGTGCGAGTGATCCTGGGAGCTTTGATCCTGGACGCCCCATTTGGGCGCTTCCAGGGCCAGATGCCAGCCAGTCAGAGACCCAGACCGGCCAGGCCGACGGGGGACGAGGCACTACGGAGCACTAGCGAGTCGACTGGGCGTGACGGTGGAGCGCCCGATGCAGGAGATTTGCGGCAACACACTTTAGCGGCCGATGCATCGCTGTCAGTCCCACGTTCCGGCCCTCTGATTGATCCCCCTCAGGCCTGCGCTTCGGACTGCCATGGCGAACCATCCTGTGAAGACTCGAGAGGCGGGGGAACTTCGGTACGCAGGGCTCAGGGCGGGTGGTCGGTTGCTTTTTTTACCGCTGTTAATGTGCTCCCCCTGGGCGCCTACTGATGCTCCATAGCCATTAAATACCCGCTGCCAGGCCCCTATGGATCGATTTCGCATTCGAAGGTCTCAAGACACATGAACGAAAGGCGGACACTTCATATACACAACCAAGGAGGACATAGGGACGGGAGCATTGGACAACTCACCGTCTTTTCCCCGGCTGCCGTCTGGAGTAATAATAGCACCGTTTCTGCCTGCATGTCCAAGTTCCAATCGGACTCCCACAAGATGTGATGAAAATTTGAACCGTGCAGGGCCAAGAACTTTAACTCTGCCTCGGGAGTCGGAACTGGCTTCTGATCCCGTCAAACTCCTCTCACGCCAAGGGCTTCCTGCCAGGATGCCTCAGGGCTCCCCTCCCTGAACCCCGGGGATACTTCTGATTAGGACTAGTACCTGGATGATGGCTTCTTGGCCAAGAACAAGATGTCTATATTTGGTAGCAAGCGGATCTTAATCTGCCATCTTGGCTATCATCCTATCTGCCAGAGAGAGGCACACTGTCAACCTTGATGGACGCTTGGACCGTGTGGGACGGGATGCGCGCTTGCATCTCGCCTCCCATAGGGCGAAATTGACCGAGACTCCACTCTTCCAGGAGCAAATCAACGGCGGATTGAAGGCATACAGGACAGTTGACAGCGGGAATACGGAGCTTCGATGGTAATTTCTTGACCGTGGAGCCACATGGTTCATTCTGGAGCGGCTGCCAGGATTTGAGAAGATAGCCACAAGGCTAGAAAAGGGGAACAGTGAGCAATTTGACTCGCTAGTCCTATCATCGCAGGATGAAGCGCACCAATGGCGGCGGCGACTTGCCGGGGCCATGGCTCTCGGAAATCACAAATAATTGCGTGACTGGGACTCATCGCATGATCGTGGGCTTGGAATACGAGCGGAAGGATTGTCGTCCAGTGAAGCAAACCATAATCGCCCTTTCCCCAAGAGTTGGGCATCATGCGATAGAGCATTGCGCTACGCTGTCTGGTTGTGACCTTTTCCCGCCTGAGCATTATCGCAACCGCTAAGCTCGGGGAAGTGGTGTCTAACCGGTCGATCCGCTTCCTGCAGGCTACTTTAGCGACGCAATAGTCCGCGCAGTGCAGGGGTTAGGGTAAATATAGCAGCATAATTCCTGTTCCTCACGCCCCTCGCCCGCCGTTCTCCCCTCCTCCCTGCAACCAAAACCGTACCTCCGGTACCACGACGACCGAGAACCTCTCCGGCCAAACCCCACACCAAGCTACTCAAATTATTCATCCTGAATGCCTAGGCCTTGTTGAGATAACGATGATCAGATCGGGTCTGGTTCTTGTCTCCCAATTGGCCCTCAGCCCTCTGCGTTGATCGGGCACCTCCCGCACCCTGAGCGGATTCAACTCGTGAATTCACCACATGAAGGGTTTCTTTTGAGAAGTGATCATCTTGATAAAAAAAGACGGTGTCGAGAGCTATCTTTGGATCTTTGGGGGTCCTTGGAGTCCCCGGAGTCTATGCCGCCTTCGATAGCCTCGTATTCAATCTTGAACTTGAGAGGACTTCACCATACCCGGGCCAGACTTACTGCTTGCCCAGGAGAAGGAGTTGGGGCTACGAAAAATATTCTATTTATCAGCTCTCACGCCTTACATTGATACCGCTCCTTTGGTTTGATACGCTTCTCTTCCGAGAAAGATATACGACCATACGCACCTCGAATATTGTGCGTGTCCCTCCTTTGTTATTCAGATCATTGCAGGTCGATGATCACGTCAGTTCTTGAAGAGTTGCCCGTTGTATATGCCCTTCCAATCCTGGTATCAACATGCATCGTACCTGGGGTTCCTACTTTACTAGATCGAAAATCTTGTTCTACTCCCTTTTCTGGGCCTTCCATATCCTTATATTTGCAGTGGGATGGTATGTGTTATAATCTTGGAAACCTAATAGTGCAAATGCTGAGCTATTCTAGGTATGTACAGGCCACGGATAAAAAGCTAGCTGCGCTTAACGTCCTGAAATATTCAGTTTGGATATCAAGAGGTGCTGGCTTGGTTCTGTCCTGCGATGCAACGCTTCTGCTACTGCCTATGTGCAGGAACGTCATCAAGACCCTAAGACCCCGATTACGATGGCTGCCGTTAGATGAGACAGTATGGTTCCATCGGCAGGTGGCCTACGCTCTCCTTCTATTCACCATCATCCATACAGCAGCCCATTACGTCAAGTAAGTCAGCCCTCACTGAAGAGATGGGGTCAGCGTTCTAACAAGAAGCAGCTTTTATAACATCGAAAAAGAACATATCCGTCCCGTCCTGGCCGTTCAGATCCACTACACCGAAGCTGGCGGAATAACTGGCCATGTGATGCTTCTATGTATGATGTTAATGTACACTACCGCACACCAGCGAATTCGACAACAGTCTTTTGAGACTTTCTGGTACACACATCATCTATTTGTGCCATTCTTTCTGGCACTATACACCCATGCCACGGGCTGTTTTGTCCGAGACACTGCACAACCGATTTCTCCATTTGCAGGATCCAGATTCTGGAACCACTGCCTGGGGTATGAGGGTTGGAGATGGGAACTGATCGGTGGAGGCATTTACTTGCTCGAAAGACTATACCGTGAGATCCGAGCAAGGCGCAAGACCGTGATCACCAAAGTGATCCGCCATCCATACGGTACGTTCTAACCTAGATCACTATGGCAATCCAAGCACTAACAACACACAGATGCGATGGAGATACAATTTCGCAAGGACAGCATGAAATATAAATCAGGCCAATGGCTTTTCATCCAAGTGACCGAAGTTTCCAGCAACCAGTGGCACCCCTTCACCATCACCTCCTGTCCATTCGACCCATACGTCAGCGTACACGTCCGTCAAGTCGGCGACTTCACTCGTGCTCTCGGTGACGCACTGGGGTGCGGACCAGCACAAGCAAGAGACCTAGAAGGCCTCGACCCGCTTGGGATGTACGAGGTCGCCCTCCAAAACGGACAAAAGATGCCCAGGCTTCGCGTTGACGGGCCCTACGGCGCCCCAGCCGAAGACGTCTTCGAGAACGAAGTCGCCGTCCTCATCGGGACAGGCATCGGCGTCACACCATGGGCATCCATCTTGAAGAACATCTGGCACTTACGCTCCCGCCCCAACCCACCCCGTCGTCTATGTCGTGTCGAATTCATTTGGGTCTGCAAGGACACCTCGTCTTTCGAGTGGTTCCAAGCCCTGCTCTCCTCCCTCGAATCCCAATCTGCCTCCGAAGCAGCCTACGACGGCAGCGCAGAGTTCCTGCGCATCCACACCTACCTAACACAGCGGCTAGACGACGACACCGCCGCCAACATCTACCTCAACTCCGTCGGGCAGGAAGTCGACCCCCTGACGGAACTCCGAAGCAGAACGAACTTCGGTCGTCCAGACTTCAAACGTCTTTTCACCGCCATGCGCGATGGTCTGCAAGAGCAAACCTATCTAACAGGATTGCACGTGAACTCGACCACGCAAATCGGGGTCTATTTCTGTGGTCCCAATGCAGCGGCCAGACAGATCCAAGAAGCCGCCCTGTCGACCTCGACGAAAGATATCCGGTTCAAGTTCTGGAAGGAACACTTCTAAACCACAACCTGAACAGATCGGAATATGTGCGAGCTATTGAAGGCGTTGAAGGAAGAGTAAACAAAAAAAACCCCCATTAACAACAAACAAACAGCAAACGCATGATACGATCTCTGATGACTGATGACCCTGTTTATGTCTTTCCTTTGGTTAGGTTGGATTTGCAAATGTACTGCCTCCTTGTATTTGTCTGATGAACTGCAATGTCCTGTATCATACTGTCTTTATAGGTTATATATGATGATTTGGTAGAATATCCAGTGTTATGTAGATTTCCGTAGCATATGGTTTATTAAACACATGCTCAACGTTCCTATTCCGCTGAAAATAACCATGAGTACTATTCAATCATCTACCCCTCCATCCTCTCATCCTCACTATCCGCATCCTCAGGCATGTTTATCGGCAACCCCCTCGAAAAGCTCTTCTGTTCCATCTGCGCCACAATCTCATCCAAATCCCCTTCAACATCCACATGGATCCGAAACTCCTTCTCAACCAGCACATTGTACACGTGGCGCAACTCGTTGAATCCCATCCCGTCACCTTTCCTTGAGTCCCGTGGATATTTCTCATGGATGATATCCGCGCGGAGATGGCTAAACGCAAGCATGAGGAGCTCTTTGGACCACGGACATGCGCGCATTCCACGGTAGAAGACGTCCTTTGCGCGTTGGATTTCGGTCCGGGATAGCTCGAAGAGGATGTAGAGTTTCCAGAGGGTGATGCTGGAGCGGGCGGCGGAACGGGATGAGGGGTCCTGGTCGCCGATGGCGCGTTCGAACCCCGCGCGGACGGAGTGGAGAGTTGAGCCGGCGTAGACGGGACGGTCGAGTTCGGTATAGATTGAGAAGAGGTGCGATGTGACTGGGACTTGGGTGGTTGAGAGATGATGGTTGTTTTTGTTGGTGGTGGGTGTGGGTGTGGTGGTGGTGGTGATGTCTCTGATTGTGTCGCGAACGCGCTCGTCGATGCGGAAGCGGGACTCGTTCCAGGCGAAGAGGGAGAGGAAGATGGTGTTGTGGCGGAAGAGGGAGATGCTTTCTGATAGGAGGGTGCGGATTTGTGAGGGTTTGTAGGTGTTGCTGGTGCGGATGTGGTGGTAGAGGAGTCTGGCGCGGGACTGGTGGAGGAGCTCGCGTGTGAAGGGTATGAACGGGTCGGATTGGTCTGGTACGGAGGCCAGTCTGTTGGTTGCGCTGCTGTAGGCCTCGAGGGCTTTGCTGAGGTCTTGGGAGTTCGTGAGGTAGGCTAGGATGGCGAGGCAGTCGGTGCTGGCTACGAAGGCGCTGGCTTTTTTGTTCGCGAGGACGGACTCCTGGGAGTCGCATAGGTACTGAGGGGAGGTTAGTAAGGATGAGGGGCAATTGTTGGGTATTGGGGACTTACGCTTTGGACTTTCAGCAGGCTGGTTGGGCTGAAGGAGCGCTGGCTTGAAACATCGGGGAAAGCCTTCACATCAACGCTGCTGTGAGGTATGGAGATGAGGAGATGTGATGCATGGGATATATTGCTAGCCGCGAGAAGCTCCCAGATCCAGGTCTGCCATACGATGACACTATCCACTCTGTCGCGATCGGAGAATGTCTTGCTCATGGAAAGGGAGGTTGCCCATACATGGTCGGCAGCTGTGTGGTTGCCAGATCGATGCTCCATGAGAGCGTAGGCATTGTAAAGTCGTAGGCTTGATGATCGCTTCTTGAGCAAAGATTTTGCATACTTCTTCGCGTCCTTGGGGTTGCATGCGAATTCCACGGCAAGTGCGCATTCGGCTAGATCGTCGTTCCGGGGGTTCGCTTCGACGAGCAACCTGAGACTCCTGCGGACCCATCCAGGGTCGACATCAGATTGTGAATCTAATGTGGCGCATCTCCATGTCTTCAGGGCCGAAAACCACTTTTCTGGATCGGCAAAGAGGGTGTCTATCGTAGTGATGAAGTTTTGATGGGGAAATAGAACGGGAGATGTTGCTGTGGGCTCAGTGTCCGCAGCCACGCTGGGAAGCCAGTCCTCAAGCGTCGAGTAGAAGTTGCTCGTGAGCTCGTTGCGTAGGAAGCTGTCACCATTCCAAAGGCTGGTCGTACCGAAGCTCTCGACAGATGCGATTGACGGGAGCTGACAGAAATAGAGAAAGCTGTCAATCAACACTTGGGTTGACTTGACCTGACATACCAGGGCAAGGATCTCGTCAAGATCAGATGCGATGATAACGCGGTAAGGGTCATCTTCCTCCGAGTCATCAGTACTGCGTGCCGGCAACCGAGCATTGATGATCCGTTCCTTTTCGTACGGTGTCCAGGATGTAAACAAAGATTGCGGATCGAGCCGGAAACGAGGCTTTTCAGTAGGTGGGTTTTGCAACACATTCCCTCCACTCTTCCAGCCCTTGGCACCCACTTCACCAATGCGAGCAACCTCCGACTCCCAAAACTCCAGAAAAGCCGACATTAGTTCCCGTGGATCCCCGCTGGCTCCAGGCGACTCGGGTTGGAAGAAGGTCAATTCAAGAATGCCCTGCCAGAGTGCCGCTGCATGCTCAGTGAACCCAGCCTCGCGCATGAACAACGTCAACCGCAGAAAAAGATACATGTGGACTTGGACCATCTCAGGTTTGTCCGGTGCTGATTGATTGAGTTTCAGGCACTCGAGGAAAGTGGCAAGACATCTTTCGTACGTGAAGTCCAGAAACTGTGTCTGCCGGAAGTCGAGATATTTGACCCAGAGACTGATAAATTGGGAGTTTGCCTTCAATACTGACCGCCATTTGGCAGATAGCTTTTTGGTGTCCCACAATTTTGCCCCTTCTTCGAGGAGTCCAAGCAGAAGTCGATCCCTATCAGGTCTCTGTCCGACCCCTTTCAGGGCCTTCTCGTACAGAGATACCTTGATATCGGCCAGACTCTGCTTTTCCGCGTACGTCAAAGAGCTGGATTCCCTGTCGGATCCTAGAAGAAGGGAGTCCTGATGTTCAACGAGTCTAAGCCACGCACTGACATCAGTGGGATGCTGCTTAACCATCCTGGACAGCTCCGCATTATGTTGCTTGATCTCCTCATCGGGGTCGCCTCGGATACCGTCCTCTGAGTCCGTACCGGAGATGGCTTCCACGTCGCTGGGTAGGTCTTCATCGGGCTTTGCCTTGCCATGGATTGAACGATACGCGTGTTTCTCGTCATCGGAATTGAGCTCTAAGATATCCAGGCGTTTCCCCTTGCTGGAGACGCTTAAGGGAATATAGTCGTCGGAGTGGTTCAGGGTTGTTTCGAGCAATGACTCTGTCCGTATCCGAAGCAGTCGGGATTTCTGTTTGGCCAGCCCCGAGAGAATGCTCTTCGCCTTTGCCCTCGACTTCTCCGTCCTGCGAGTTTCATCTCGAATCACCAATTTATCTTCCACGGCGCTTTCACGGTCAATCTTGTACCTGGGAGGTAAGCCCAGAACACTTCCTCGACCAACCCGATGGTAGTTGGGAATACTGTATCGGTGTAGCGTTCCGTAAATGACATTGTACCGGTCGCCTTTGGTATCGATAATATATAGATCTGAGACTTCCTCGGGGGTCTGCTTCACGGGGCGGTCCGATGGAGAAGTCCGTGGATATTCGGGGACGGGCTCCCGACGGTGACTAGCTTCTCTATCAGAGCGACGGGGTTCTCGGCGTTCGCAGCGTTCTTTGTAGTCTCTGTGCTCGCGGTGTTCGCTGCGACGCTCCCGGGACCTCGAGCGGTCATGATGGCTCCTATGCCGTGAGCGGTGTTTGGACTGATGGCTGGCCTTCACATCGCGGTCGGAGGTGTCGCGACTGGGGCGCTCGGGCGGCCGATCAGCAGCGGACGGAGGTGTCGGCCGGGGCTTGAAGCTGGCGAACCGGGGGATGGATTTCTTCTCCTGCGAGACGGGACGATCAGCATGGGGGGATGAAGCGCGCATCGCCGGGAATGACTGCGCGAGCAGCAGCGCCACGTACCTGGGAGGCCGAGGAATCCATGCTCCTGGAGGTGAGGCAGGACGAGCATAGCATCGCGGCGGCGCGGGCGTGGCTCAGGCTGGAAAAACTCCGGTCCCGCTTCCCGCATTTTTTCCGGTCGGTCTGCGGCTTCAGAAAAAAGTTGCTCCGACGCCTTGAAGATCAGATACACGGTCGCCCGGGAATTCCTGCCCGCCAACGCTTGGGGTATTGCCAGTTACTTTGGAGACGATAGTTGAGGGATGGGAGTCTTGTTCAGTTCTCGATAAGCGAAATTTTCACCTCCAACATGGCCTCGGCCCTCGCCGCGCAGCTGTCGCAAATTGCGGCCAAGTCGACCAACCAGTTGAACCTCAAGGCACAGAGATTAGCGCACTCGCAATCCCTCATCTTCGACTGGAAGATCGCCACCACCCAGGACTACGATACTGTCTACCAAATATGCTTCGAAGGGTTTCAGGAGTTATGTCAGCTGGACCCCCGGTTCGCGTCGTTCGAGCGCACGATCTTCAACGAGCAGAGCAAGTCGGAGGACCGCACGGAGATGAGTGCAGTGCAGAATAAGGAGCTTGATACGGTTCTGGAGGCTTTCCTTGCTCTGGTCGGAGGGCACTTGTTGCTGAGCCCGGCCGTCAAAGCCGTTGACTGGCTCATCAGACGCTTCCGGTACGATTGCAATTTCGAGATCCAGACTTCCTTCCAAATTTGAGACGAGCTAACGGGCCTGTAGGATACACGAATACAACACCGAGTTCACAATCCTCACATTTTTGCCATACTACAACACTCCTCTTTTCTTGAACCTGCTGTCGA
Source organism: Aspergillus ellipticus CBS 707.79 (assembly GCA_003184645.1). Lineage (NCBI taxonomy): Eukaryota > Fungi > Ascomycota > Eurotiomycetes > Eurotiales > Aspergillaceae > Aspergillus > Aspergillus ellipticus. The sequence continues at coordinate 11,533 of KZ826017.1, forward strand.
TACTCCCCCAAGACCTGACCCCGACATTTAAAATCCTGAACCCCTACAAGCAGGGCAAAACCAACCCCCCTCGCCATCCTCTCGTGCACAGTGCCACCACCAACAAGCACTTCCTAGCGGCTGTCAACAGGTACACACTGCAAGTCAGCAAGCAGCGGGCACACCACCATGCGCTTCTGTCGTTTTGGGCGGGTCTCTTCACCGAGGCTGTCGCCGGGATGTTGGATTCGGCACGTTCGGGCCGTCGCGAAGTCGAGAAAGAGAAGCACGAGGACATCATCATGAAGGCTCTCCCGGTTCTCAATGATGGATTGGCCATGAAGGATGTCTCCGAGCTGGTCATTGGCTGCTACATGGTCTGCGTGGTTCTTGCACAGAAGGCGTCTCTTCAAGAAAAACTGCTCGATGGCTTGATGGAGGCGGTTGCCGGTTCGTGGACGGCAGAGACGGTGGAATCCGGTTTGATCTGCCTGTCTATTCTGGCACAGCAGAAGCCCGACATGAGAATCTCAAAGCGGGTTTTTAAGGCGGTGCTTCGATTAGAAGACCCCGTGAAGCAGCTGTCAGCTATCTCGGCACAGTACCCGACATCTCACCTCATTCTTGGCCTGGTGTCTGGATGCGTGGATGACCTTTCCAAGCAGAAGGACTTGGCGCGCCTGGAATTGCTGTCTCTCTTGTTTGAGACCAATCTCTTGAGCGAGCCAGAAACGTCCAAGGCCATGGCTATCATCCTCCATGCTACCAGCCATGCGCATACGGAGGGTGTGCTCTCGCTGGATGCTCAGACGCACCTTGCGGATCTCGTTCAACATTTCACCCAGTCCGAGTCGCTTCGACCCATCTTCCAGAAGACGATTGAAGAGTCGTCCATCGATGTCGCCGCATTGGAACACAACCTGCAGACCGTGATCGAATCGGTGCCCACGACACAAGCTATCGAGGATGTCGAGATGGGAGACGTGGAGAAGGAAGTGGTAGAGACCAGCTTCGCCTCGTCTCTTGAATCGCTGGCAGGAAAGAACTTGGATACATCGGCTCTCAGCGCGCAATCTATCCCCGCCTTTGACAGTCTTGTGCAGGTTTTCGCCCTTGCCGTTGGCTCTCACGAGAAGCTGGAGTCTTTGATTGATTTGCCAATTCTCGGCAAGGCAGATGCTTTGAAGTCGCCTCAGTACCTGTCCTTCTTTACCCGTATTTTCACCGGCTCATACCCCATCGGCACCCGGGTAACTGCGCTGAACATGATTTCCTCGTTCCTTAATTCCGCCTCGACCGACCTCGATTTCCAGGCATTGCTGCCTTTCCTGCTGGTAGGCCTGGCAGACTCTTCGGAGAGGATTCGTCGTGAGGCAGCGGGCGTTCTCGCTGCCATCGGCAGCCTGTATAAGAAAAACAAGAAGAGCGACGGCAATGTTTGGGCTCGCGATACTATCTACGGAAAGCAATCCAAGAACATTCAGTGGCTGGCTGGCGGCGATGCTCGGAAGATTGTGGAGCGCGCTCTGCTTCCAGGTCTCGAGGAGTATGTCCTTGATCAAGCTCATATTGGCCGGGTCCTCGACGGAGCACTGCGCGGAGTGGCCACTTCGGATTCGAGCTCCGAATTGAAGAAACCGCTTCGTCTGAGTCTTTTTACCTTCCTCTGCTCCCACGCCGTTCAGGTGCCACTGTATGCCCCCAAGTTGGGCTTGCTTAAGCTCCTTAACCGCGTTGATAAGGCTGGCGGAACGACTCGCACCAAGGAGCTCGAGTCTTTCTTGAAATCTTGGCGCGATATGAATGAGCAAACGGCCAAGGACACCTGTGAACGGGAGCGTGTTTCTGTGGCCGAACTGGACGAACAGGCAGCTCTGACTGTTACCCCCAAGGACAAGGAAGCCATCACAGTGCTTTTGTCCAATGTGAGCCCGTTTTCAGAGTCTCTACGGCCGTCCTTTGTCACAGCTATCTTCAACCGTATGAAGGCCATTTGGGCTCGTGTTGCCGAGGACCGCCAGGTTGCCGCTTCTGAGAAGTTGTTTGAATTTTCTGTCGACGAGGTTGAGTCGCCCCTCGTGAGCGGCTGCAGGGACGTCCTTCGCAGCGTTGAGCTTCCCGGATTAGTGCTTTCCCAGTTCCTTCGCAAAATCCCTGTCTCTATTACGGACATGGAGGCTCTCGGACCGGCGCCGAAGAGAAGACGTACTAGTCAGAACAACATGGTCGCTATGACTATCAAGGATGAGGCGAAACTCAGCAAGCTCATGGAGAAGATGACCTTCATCCTTGAGCTGGTGGACAGCTCGACCCCGGAGGCCCACCCTCAGTTGGCCGATGGTCTGTTCCAGACCTTGGCTGCCCTTCATCACTTCAAGACCCAGATCCAGTCTGGCATGAGTTATCTCCTAAGCTTGACACTTGGCAGCCTTCTGGCCATCGTGAACAAGTCCAGGGGAACCGCCAAGGCACAATTCGACACCGCCGTTATCCGGGCCGACTTGGTCGTGGATTGCGTGCGTACCACCGATAGCCCTCAAGTGCAGAACGCGGCCCTTCTTCTTGTGGCGGGTCTGTCTGTCATTGCCCCCGAGCTGGTCCTCCACAGTGTGATGCCCATTTTCACCTTCATGGGCTCCAGTGTTCTGCGGAAGGATGACGAGTACTCCGTTTCCGTGATCGACCAGACAATCGACCAAGTCGTGCCGGCCCTCATCCAGTCACTGCGTAACCAAAAGCGCGACGTGGTTTCTGGAACCTCCGAGCTGTTGCTCAGCTTCACCGCCGCCTTTGAACACATTCCTTCCCACCGCCGTCTGCGTCTGTTCCATGCCCTGGTCAACAAGCTCGGAACGCAAGAATTCTTGTTCGCTGTTCTGGCCATGCTTGCCAACCGGTATGCGATGGACAAGGATGTTCTCATTCTGATGACGGGATTGGTTTCCGATGCCAGTGCCGCTGTCGAGCTCCAGTCATACGTCAAGTTCCTGGACTTGGTCAGTGACGCCCTCAAGCCCAAGCCCGGCATTTCTCAAGTGCTGCTTGGCATTGGAAGCGACGATGGTCGCGATCCTCAGAAGGTCACAGTTGACTTGCTGCGGGCCCTGGCTTATCTGTTCAAGCACTCGTCGCTCAAGGTGAAGATGGCCAAGGACTTCGCCACCGAAGACGATACTGACCAGATCCGCACGTTCTTCTCCCGGATCTTGGAGCAGATTCTGGCCATTGGCGAATCCATGCAGAATGTCAAGTCCATCAGCCAAGCCAGCGGGGATGTTCTCGGTGCACTGTTCAGTACCCTGTCGCTTGTGGACTTCATTGACACCATTGAGGTCCTGCTGCAACGGCGCAACAACGACCTCCGGCGCAAGGTCCTCCGGCTATTGGAAGGCCGTCTGCGTCAGAACCCCGAAGGCGACGGTGTCTCGCAGCACCGCATGCTTGACTTCCTGCCCACACTGGTCAACATTGTCCAGTCTTCGCCCGATATTCTCCTTAAGCACGCCGCTGTTGCCTGCATTGATCGCATAGCCGAGAAGTATGGCAGGAAGGAGCCGTCCAAGGTCATCCACGCTGCCCAGATGGTTGCTAGCGAGGCCTGCATTGGACAGAAGGATGAGCGTATCCGTATCATGGGTGTGCTGTGCCTTGCCTCTATGGCCGAGGTGCTTGGGGAGGCAATGATCCCTGCGCTGCCCGATGCGCTCAGTCGGTCACTGGCCTTGCTTGAGCAGAGCTTGGAAGAGGGCAAGGAGAATGCTCGGATGCACGATGCTGTTTTCGCTTTCTTCTCCGCTCTTTTCGTCCACATTCCGTTCATGGTGTCCGGAGCTCACTTGGACAAGATTCTCGTGCTCTCCTACAAGTCCACGGTTTCTGACGGTGTTGAGGACGACAGCCGGGAAGAGGCGCTCCGACTCATGGCCCGCAAGGTCGACATGGCTGCGACGTTTGCCGCGGTCGACCGCAACTGGCAGCACGCTGTGGCGGCAGGCCCTGATGCCACAAGGGAGACGCTGGGAGTTGTCAGTCTCGCCATCGAGAAGCACCCCAAGTCTGCTACTGTCGCGAACCTGTCCGTCCTTTCCAGCATTCTGTTCAAGGCGTTCGACCTGCGCCGCGAACAAGTGTCCCTGGGCTCCCAGGCCACATTCGACTTGTCTGACGTCGACGAGATCGAGGACATTATCAATGAGGTAACGATCAAGATGATTTACAAGTTGAACGACACGACATTCCGGCCCATCTTCATCAAGCTCCTGGATTGGGCTACATCCACTTCCCAGAAGAAGGATGCCCGCGGCAGTATGGCCCGTCTCACCACCTTCTACCGGTTCCTGCAGGTCTTCTTTGGCACCCTCCAGGTAAGCTCGTTCCCTCTGCTCGCTATCACGGTCTTATCTAACCTCGCTAGTCCATTGTCACCGGCTACGGCAGCTACATCATGGAGAATGTGGTTCAAGTCCTGGGCAAGGCCAGCCCCTCCAACCAAGATACCAAGAGCCTATGGTTGGCGACCATGGGCATGCTCAAGAACTCCTTTGAGCACGACCAAGACGGTATGTCTCCTTGATCATCCACGCGAATCCATCAATCAAACTAACCTCAACCCAAACAGAATTCTGGCAATCCCCCTCCCACCTCACCGCCATTGCCCAGCCCTTGATCTCCCAGCTCGCCCACGCCAAGAACTCGTCCACGGCATCCATCGTTGTTGCCGAGGCCGTCCCCGCCATCACTGAACTGGCCGTTGCCGCCGACTCGACCGACAACCACAAGGAGCTCAACTCGGCGCTGATGCGTCTGCTCCGCCCGTCCGCCGGGCCCACCGGCAAGCCCGCGGGCGGCGAGAACCCGCACACGCGGCTCGCCGCGCTCAAGGCCCAGCAGTCCCTCACGGAGCAGCTGGGCGAGGAGTGGCTGGCTCTGCTGCCCGAGATGCTGCCGTACATCAGCGAGCTGATGGAGGACGAGGACGAGAACGTGGAGAGAGAGGTGCGCAAGTGGGTAAAGCAGATCGAAGACGTACTGGGAGAGAGACTGGACGACATGTTGACCTAAACCCAAGTCTCACTTGGTGGTGGTGGTGGTGGTGGTGGTGCTGCATTCTGATGCCTGGCGTACATTGGTGCTTGTATATAAAAAGTTACAGGATCCTCTCTTCGTCATTTTCGAATGATCATATACCTGTCCTATTAGACTTTCAACGAAGCATACTATTTCATGGGTTATGTAGAAAAAGATCGGTTTTTTTTTTTCGGTTCATCGGTGGATTATATCTAGATTTTCCTATAAGTACTATCTAGTCATCTGCTTCTTCAAAGTGTTTACTAACCCACCCGTCCCGCTTGGGGTAGTTTGATAACTAGGCATCACAGCTACGCCACCTAAGACACCCTCCATCCTCTATCTCCATGATGTGATTGCCCCCATCGCTCCCACTTGCCCGGTGCCCCTAGCGTCGTGGATCACCAC
>KZ826017.1:16996-64515 GCA_003184645.1 Aspergillus ellipticus CBS 707.79
CCCTCCATCCTCTATCTCCATGATGTGATTGCCCCCCTCACTTACTCTTGCCCGGTGCCCCTAGCGTCGTGGATCACCACTAAGATCCACCGTCCACGATAACGTCACACACAGCTCTCTTTCTTCATCGCCCTGCAGCATGGTACTCTCATTAGTGTCTCGCCTTCTCACGACAGCCGGAGCCCCCGAGACATGAGCAGTCTTATTTTAATAAATGCTGCCTGCCGTATCCTTCAGGCCTCGGCTCATTCTGCTTCAACTATCATCTCGAGGGATCGTGAACGTCTTATATGTGACCATGAAGATAGTCAAAGTAGTACTCCCATTCCTACGACCGATGAAAGTTGGTCCCCTCCCGGGCAGCAACAAATCCGTCATGGAAGACCCGGCTCCGGAATCCAGCAGTGGCGAGCAGGGCATCCCGAGATGGACCACACCATCTTCGTGAAGAGCTGGAGACGGAGGTTGGTCCTTGTGACCTATACGCCGTCGTATTTCCACTGTCCGGTCATAATTCTCAAGGTCTACCCCTGGCATTGGCAGGGCATGCAGTGGATCCTGTCCAGGTAGATACGTACCCTCCTCGGCTTTGGGCTGCGAAGTAGTAGTGCGTACTACCAGCGAGGCATGCTCGACGTTAGTCATCGAGATTTGTAGTTATCCAGGTACATCCTACGGAGTTACTCCATATTATGAGGTAGGTAAGAGAAACCTGGCTCCACCGAAAGCTTAGTCTTCGGCTACCGAGCATGTCGATCATCGGGATGCCTTCATGGGGGGTGGCGTTCACGGTCCCTGCTTAAAGCATGCAGCATCGGGATCCCGTTCGCGATCGAGGCATAATTCCATGCTTATCGCGATCAGATAGATCATAGACCCAGTCAGCCTGGGGGTTGATCCTGCCTGGATAGATGGTGTCATCGGGGAAGCGAATCCGGCGTCGAGTTGGCCGCGGGAAACACAGCACCAGCAAACCGGACCGTAGGTAGGCGAGGACAGCGCGGCCGGAGGTAAGTAAGCAATCGCGATCGAGAGCGGGGCCCGCCGCCGGCCCAGAAATCGACGCGGTCCTTAGGGCTTCTCCCGACCCAGTCGCGAGCCCACAGCCCGTGCAGAAAAGCGCCGTGGGACGCGGTTACGAGCGGATAAATCTGGAGCGGCCGGCGGGAGGGGGTCTCGAACTCGGGGCGGATATCGTCGTTTGTCTCCGGAGGTGAGCGATAGCGGACGCGGACAGGGGCCGGCTGGTGGTTCAGGCTGATCGATATGAATCGGGTTGCCGAGCGGAAGAGTTTTATTCATGATGCTCTGGTTGAGGTCAAGGGCAACAGTAGTGATGAGTGAACACTGAACAGAGAACACTTCCGGCAGCTAAAATGGCCGATCCCGGGGCCCGGCAGAAACCCGGCGGGCGCCACCAATGGGAATTGGGCGCCTGCCGGCTGGTGGCTGGTGGCTTGCAATGTTGTCACAGGGCGTGCGAAGGGCGCGATGCAGGCGGCAGTGGAGTCAGTAGTATCGCACGTGGAAGCCGTGAAGCGCGCTGGCGAGGATCAGCCAACACTCAACAGAGCAGCCAGCGGGTGTTGGGCGGGCATGGCGAGATCGGCGAAGATGTCGCGAGGGTCCCGGGGTGGGGAACCATCCTATTATTAAATAGGGATATGGAGTGAAGACGCAATGGAACGCTGACCGCCAGCCGATGGCCGGCGTGACTGGGCGAGTGCGTCATGGCCAGGCATTCCAGCGCCCAAAGTAGACAATAGGGCGCGGCCACCATCAGCAGTAGGGCGCGGGACTGCGCCAGTACTACTTGCCTGCACGCCATTGCATGTCACTGAAGGGCGCGCCCCGGCCGCCAATCATTCCGGCCGGCGCCAGCCCCCCCGGTCTATGGGAGGGCGTTCCGTTCTCTGTCTTCTGACCGTCTTGGTGTGTTCTTCGCGGCCAGTTCGTCTCAAGTCGGCTTCGCTTGGCTGCCGCACATCCATCACCTCCACGTGCATGGGGAAGGGGTTCGGCATGACTCACGGAAGGGGTGCGATGCCATTGCGGAGGAGTGGTTGGATATTTAAGAGACCCATTATCCAGGCCCTGTCTTGTCTGGAACCAGCATCAAAGTTGATGCTCCACCGGCGCTTTTCTATTACCCAACCGCAACGGCCATCCCCCCCCATCCATCTCCCTGCCTTGTTGCTGCTGCTGGCCCTGCCTTTCCCGGCCCATTTTCTTGGGCTTTTCTTGGGCTTTTCTTGCGCTCAGTGAATCCCTTAAAACCGATCCGCTGCCGCCGTGCTGTTCTCCGGCCGATTGCTGTTGATTGACTTGATTCCCTCATCCTCTCCCGCCTCCCTGGCTCTGTGATTGGTGATCCGTGTCGCCAGTCCCACCCTATACTTTCATACTTCCTGCCACCCTCCATCCATGGCCGCCTCCATCATCACACGGGGCTCCAGTTCCCTCGCGGCTTTTACAGTCCGCTCACGGCCGACGGTCGACATCTCGCTGGTGGATCAGAAGGAAGGCCTAGTCCCGTCCTATACCACCGGAGACACCATCGAGGGGACAGCCACCGTCACCGTCGACCATGACACGCGCTTCGATGAGCTGGAGATCACTTTCGAAGGTATGTAGTGGATAACCAGGGCGATTCACTTCCGACGTACTGACTGACGGGTCAGGAACCTCGCGGACCTCGGTGGAGCGCCAATCGATGCCCGGCCGAACGGGGGCCTACCATACCTTCCTGCGCCTTCGCCAGCCCCTCGACGAGACCGCATACCCTACGCCGCGGGTGCTCGAGGCGGGCCGCACCTACGAGTTCCCCTTCACCTTCGTGATCCCTGGCCGTCTGCTGCCGCACATCTGCAACCACGCCAAAACCAACCTGCATGTTGAAGACTCGCACACGCTGCTGCCGCCCACGCTGGGCGATCCCATGATGGCCACCCATCGCAAGTCCGTCGTGGATGATATGACCCCCGAAATGTGCCGCATCTCCTATCTGGTCCGTGTCACCCTCCTGAAGAAGCCCGCCGCCCAGAGTGCCTCGCCCATCACGCTCGCGTCCGTCGGGAAAAAGGTCCGGATCATCCCTGCCGTCGACGAGGAACCGCCCCTGAACGTGGCCGACGAGGAGAGCCTGTACTGCCTCCGCAAGGAAAAGGACGTGAAGCGTGGGTTTATGCGGGGGAAGATGGGTCGACTGGTGGTCGCAGCCGCCCAGCCCAAGCCGGTGCAGCTGAGCGCGCCCGGCGAGACCAACGACAGCGACTCGGTGAATACGGTCGCCAACGTTCACCTGCGCTTCGACCCGGTGGGCGACGAGCTGCCGCCGCGCCTGGGCACGGTGTGGAGTAAACTCCGGGTGTCGACCTTCTACAGCGCCGACCCCTGGGGGGACTACCCATCCGCCTCGTGCATCCGAACCTGGGCGCAGATGGGCCGCGGGATGTACACCGAGGCGGTGCCACTGTCCACCATGTGTGTAGCCTCGGCGCAGTGGACTAAGCACACGGCTACGGGTGTCGAGCGCCGTGACTCGATGCAGTCGACCTCGTCCATGGAGTCGCTGCCAGGGCCGTCCGCCTCGTTCGGGGGCAGCACTTACTACACAGCCTCGGTGGTGGTGCCCATCACCCTGCCCAAGGCCAAGACTTTCGTGCCAACCTTCTACTCGTGTCTCACGGCCCGCATCTACGCCCTCGAGCTCAGCATCTCCTACCATGCGCCCAACGCGAGCATCCTGACGCCGACCGCATCCCTGAGGGTGCCGATCCAGCTGACCTGCCAGTCGCGGCCAGGATCGCAGTCGAAGGGCACCGTGGTCAACATCACGCAGGACGAGGTGGACGCCGAATTCTTCATTCCGCGCAGCGTTGCGCCGCCCGTCACCGAGCTGCCTCTCGCGCCGCCCGAGTATACGGCCGTGCGCACCGCCAACCTGTCCCCTGACCGGTCGCAGATGCTGCCCTCGGGGGCCGCGAGGGTGAGCGTGTGAGACCACCATTCAAAAGCACCGATTTTAAAAGCCATGTTTGTTTTCTTTTCTGGCGTTATGGATGCAATATACCCCGACGGTTAGGGATTAGCATATTGCGCGCAAAGCAAAAGTTGTCTGAGATGATATGATACCCGCTTGATTGTTGCATAGTTAGAGCTACATAGATAATTACTTAATTAATTTAATCAAGTGGTACATTACCCTATACTTTGGCTTTGTATCCAGTCACTTTCACCCTAGAATGCGTCCAAGCGTCCCGATCAGATCCACCCAGACCGACGGGGCGGATGCGAGGTGGGACGGCATGCATTCGCTTCTGGCCAGCCCGCGAGGCTATTCCCATTGCCCCCCGTCGACGATACACAAACCCCTCGCTGCTGATCAGCCACGCCGTCCGACCGATGGCTGCCGCGCATGATGCATTCACGGGAGCTACTTTCATTCCAGACTGGTTTCATCTCCACACGCGCTTGACAGGTAACTCTAATTGTGATGACCTCGTGGATGATCTCCTGGCTAATAGAAATAGACCACAGTACCTTGTCCGGGCCAGACGGCCCAGCATCCTCCCGTCAGAAGAACCAGTAGACTACCTACTCGGATGGTATCCAGACCGCCCTAGATCAGCTTTCATCTTTCCACACCACGGTCTGGCCTCCCAGCATTCATCTCCCACCGGCCTCGATAGCCCGCAAGACTTCACCACCATGGCGATCCAGACGAGCGGATCCGGTGGTGTGAGGGCTTCTTCACCAGAGGATGAGGGTTACACGCATGCAGGTCTACACCGCTGGTGATCGCGACTTCTAGTATATAGCAGGTGAAGCAGATGACCGTCCGTCAGGCTATATCTTGAGCCCAGCCCTTCTTTCTCCCCTCCCCTCCTCTCCTCTCTTCTCCCAACTCTCCCTCTCGCCCACTCCTTACCCTACCTGCAATCGCCCCCCCCCTTATCCAGCCAGTCCTTCTCGAGTCCACCCTCACTATCCAAGATGAAGCATCTCATCACCCTCCTGATAGCCCTGGCCCTCCTCGCCAGCGGCGCCGTGGTCCCCCTTTCCAAGACTACAGCCCCAGCCCCAGCCCCAGCCCCAACTGCAATGCGCCTGCACCGCTTCATGGGCCCCCAGAACGACACCTCCACCACCTCCCAATACAAAACCGTCGCTTATTTCGTCAACTGGGTCCCCCCCCCCCATTCAACAAAACCAACCCCCCCACTAACCCAGACCAGGCAATCTACGGCCGCAACCACACCCCAGCAGACATCCCCGCCGACAAACTCACGCACGTCCTCTACGCCTTCGCCAACATCCGCTCCGACGGCGAGGTCTTCTTGTCCGACACCTGGTCCGATACCGACAAGCACTTCCCCACGGACTCGTGGAACGACTCCGGCCTGAACGTGTACGGATGTCTGAAGCAGCTGTATCTCCAGAAGAAGGAGAATCGCCAGCTGAAGGTGCTGCTTTCGATTGGCGGGTGGACGTACTCGAGCAATTTCGTTGCGCCGGCCAGCTCGGATCAGGGGCGGAAGAGGTTCGCGCAGACGGCCGTGAAGTTGTTGGCGGATTTGGGGTTCGATGGGTTGGACGTTGATTGGGAGGTAGGATTTTTTTCTTTTATCTTCTTCTATTACTTTTGTTCTGGTTCAGATGTTTCTTTTCGTGTTGCTTGAGATATTGTGATGGGCTGGTTGCTAATGATCGTGTGTTGGTTTCGTCGAATAGTCTCCTGCCAATGAGGGCCAGGCGAATGATATGGTTGCGCTGTTGAAGGAGGTTCGCGCGGTATGTCCTCCCTCCCCTCCTTCTATCAATCAACACACGTTACTAATAAAAAAAGCACAGGAACTCGACACATACAGCCAAGAGCACGCCAACGGAAAACACTTCCTCCTCAGCGTCGCCTGTCCTGCCGGTACACTCCCCTCCCTCTCCCCTCCCCAGCCCTAACCCACCCATCCAACCCAACCCAACCCAACTAACCCCTCCCCCCAGGCCCAGCAGCATACACCCAACTGCACCTCTCCGCAATGGACCCCTCCCTCGACATGTGGAACCTAATGTCCTACGACTACGCCGGCAGCTGGTCCACCGCCAGCGGGCACTCCTCAAACCTCTACCCCTCGACCGACAACCCCGCCTCGACGCCCTACAACACCGACCAAGCCATCTCCGCGTACCTCGCCGCCGGCATCCCCCCGCAGAAAATCATCCTGGGGATGCCTCTCTACGGCCGGTCATTCACCAACACCGACGGGATGGGCAAGCCGTACAGCGGCGTCGGCGAGGGGAGCTGGGAGAATGGCCTGTGGGATTACAAGGTGTTGCCGTTGGCTGGGGCGGATGTCACGGAGATGGTGGACCAGCTGGGGGCGAGTTATTCGTATGATAAAGGAAAAAAGATGGTCGTGAGTTATGATACGCCGAATGTGGCTAGGGGCAAGGCGGCGTATATTATGCGCAAGGGGTTGGGCGGGGGCATGTGGTGGGAGACGTCCGGGGATAAAGTGGGGGAGGCGAGTTTGGTGGGGACGGTATGTGATCTCTTTTTCTCTCCCTCCCTGTTGTTGTTTTTTTTTTTTTTTTTTTTCCCTTCCGATTGCTTTCGTGGTTGTCCTGGTGCTTGATTAATGTTCTTGTGTGGGCAGGTCGTCAATGCCTTCGGCGGCGAAATCGCGCTCGACTGCGAAGATAACCAGCTCGACTATCCGATTTCCAAGTACGATAATCTGCGCAAGGGGATGCCTTCGTAGATCTTCATGACTGTATGACTGCATGTTTTTACCAGATATGTCTTATGAATATGTCGGGAAAAAAGAACCGATGGATTGAATCTGTCTGTCTGTCAAAAAATGAGGCGGATATGAAAATGGATGTGAATATGGATACGAATATGGATACGAATATGGATACGAATATGGATATGGATGATGATACTGGTATCTACTCTACTCTGATCTGATATTATCTGTCTGGTTCTCAGGGCATTGTGTGCTTGAGAAAATTATTTTGATGTTGATTGAATCAATCGATTCCTTTCGTTGGGCGGTAGTGCTCAGCGGGTCTGCGGTACTGATCTTTGACGGGGGGGATTGGTTGGTTCGTCGAATAGGTTTGTTTTTTAAGAGGGTTAAAATTATTTGGTTTTTGTTGTTATTTTTGGTTTTTGGTTTGATCTGGTCTGGTCTGGTCTGGTCTGGTCTGGTCTGGTCTGGTCTGGTCTGGGGGTGTAGGGTGTAGACTTGTTCTGGGTAGTGCATTGGGATGCTCCTCGATCCAGCTGTGAGTATATTTTCTTCTCTATGCGGCAGCCGCGATAAGCCCCTCACAGCCCCGCAGCCAAGTAGTACCACTAGAAGTATAGCAGTATATAACCCCTCCACAACCTCGCAGCAACAATCATGCCAACTCATCCATCATGACAAACCCATCCCCAACCAAAGACTGGCGCGCTGCCGTCGCCAACAAGCGCAAGGATCTCGACGCCCGCATCCCTCCCGAATGGCGACTCTCCGAATCCTTTCTCTCCTCCCTCCCCAACCCCCGTCACCTCCTGTCCTCCGATGCGGTGAAGAACAGTGGAGTCCTCACACCCGCAGAGCTGAACATTACAGAGGCCTACTCCGTCGCTCAATTGCAACAACACCTCGCCCAGGGCACACTTCGTTCCGTGGAAGTGACCACCGCATTTTGTAAGCGGGCTGCGGTGGCACAGCAATTGGTGAGCCAATGCAAGGGAACCGTCTTGCATGAATCCCTCCGGCTAATGCCCCCAGACCTCCTGTTTGACCGAACATTTCTTCAACCGGGCCTTGCAACGCGCCAAATACCTCGATAACTACCTCCAGCGCGAGAAGAAGGTCGTCGGGCCGTTGCACGGGGTTCCCATCAGTCTGAAGGACAGTTTTCTTGTGAAGGGCTACCAGAGTACCATCGGATATGTCTCCTTCCTGGAGCACGAGCCCGCCACATCGAACTCCGCGTTGATGGACATGCTACTCGACCTGGGCGCGGTGCTGTGTGTCAAGACGAACATCCCGCAGACCATGATGGTGAGCACACTATACCACCCATGCGATACCTGCATACAACTAACATAATACGAGACGGGCGACTCGGACAACAACATCTATGGCCGCACCCTCAACCCACACAACACCGACCTCACTGCCGGTGGCTCCAGCGGTGGCGAAGGTGCTCTCGTCGCCCTTCGCGGCTCCATCCTGGGCGTGGGCACCGACGCCGCCGGATCGATACGCATCCCCGCCCTTTGCTGCGGTGTATACGGCTTCAAGCCCACGGCCGCCCGAGTCCCGTACGGTGGACAAGCGAGCGGCGAGGCAGAAGGAGTACCCGGCCTAGTCGCCAGCGCCGGACCTCTCGCCCAAACCCTCAACGATCTCGAGCTATTCATGTCCACCGTCATCGATGCCGAACCGTGGCGATATGACGACTCAGCTACCGGAGCACCATGGTCCAGAGCCCACAAACCCGATACCTCCGTCCTAAAGATTGGCATATTCGCCGAGGACGAGCACTTCCCGCTACACCCACCCGTCAAACGGGCCATAAACTCCGCGGTCGAGGCACTGTCCAAAAAGGGCCATCAGATCATCTACCTCGACAACAACACAAACAAAGACCTCGATCTGGCATACGCTAACCGTCTCGGGTTTCAGCATTTTATATATGCTCCCCATACAGACCATATCACTCCGAGCGGCGAACCGACAGTCCCGTCCGTCGCGAAAGCAAGCTCGCCCATGTTCACGGGTCCGTTCCCCGTGCCTATGGAAACGGAGATCCTTGAGAAAATCAAAGCCCTACATGCTGCCAAGCGGAAGTACAGAGATGCCTGGCGCAAGGTATGGGTGGAGACCGGAATTGATGTGATTCTCGCCCCGGGGGCCCAGAATACCGCCGTGCAGCATGATACGTACGGCTGGCCGCCGTATACCCTGGTTTGGAATCTGTTGGATGTGAGCTTTCTATACAGATCACTGGTCTGGTTGCGCTGATGATGATTACCTAGTACCCGGCCTGTATCATTCCATACGGAAAGGCCTCCAAGGACCTTGATCCGGAACCGATGGATGTGAAGGATGATATGCAGCCTAGTTGTGAGTTTCCCGCTGATGCTCTGAGCATGATTCCTCTGAGCATGATACTTTCAGTGTGACATCCTCAATATAATACCCATATACTAACCCAAACAGACATCCCCACAGCAACAGACGGCGCCCCCTGCGCCATCCAGATCATTTCTCCCCAATTCCACGACGAGAAGTGTCTCGCTGCTGCAAGGATAATCGACGAAGATCTGCGATAGACATTAGTCTCTTTGTAGTAGACTTCAGCGCTATACTTGCACATAGCCACACAATATATGAATAGAATCTATCACAGACATACTACCTCTACCCATCCGTGTAGTTTCTTCACCCTTCATACTTGATAGTCTGTACGTATCTCAAACTCCATCTCGAAATGAAGGTCTAGTAGTGGCGCCGGATTTCAATCGGATTCGTAAACAATGGGCCAGTGAACCCCCCGGAAGATGATATATCTCTCAGGGAATATCTCTCGAGCCTTGAACTTGCGAGCAAATTCGAAGTATTGGATGTTAGTGGGAACAGATAATCCCTCAGATATTCACCACGAATATAAGTCCAAGTCACATGGCCAACCAGCCAGCTGGCCCAGTCAGATAACTATAAGCAGTGCACCTCGCCAGCCCCTCTTCCATTTTAACACTCCCTGAAAAAGTTGCTTGGAAAATGTATAAACGTCACATTTCTAGCTTGCCTGCCAGCTGCCAGCCTGTCAGAATAACCAGATAACTGGAAGCAGTGCACCTCGACAGCCCCTCCTCCATCTAAACGCTCATAAAAAAAGTTCCCTCGAAAATGTTCAAATGTCACATGGCTAGACATAGCAACCTCGCTGCCCCTCAGAGGCATTTTGAACACTCGCTGAAAAAGTTGTCTGGAAAGTGTTCAAAACCTACATGGCCAGCCAGCCAGCCAGATGGGTACCCATAAGCAATGCACCTTGACAGCCCCTCCTCCATTTTAACGCTCAGCGGAAACGTTGCTTGGAAAATGTTCAAAAGTCATCTGATAGGATTTGGTTCGAGCCAATTCTAATGCTATACTGTGTGTACACACCTACACCTACATACACATACACCTACATCTAATGTAGGTATGTTGTAGCAACCCCTCTACTTTTAAAACTTACTCAGGAAGTTCTTTCGAGTGTGTACTATGTTCAAAAGCTATCGTAGTCAGTAATATAGCTAGACCCACACAAGTTGATTCTGGGCCCTCCCTTCCTCTGGAATTTATCTGTTGAATATATATACACGCTGGGGAAATCTTTCTGGGCGCGTGTTCAACAATCACTGATGGGACTCGGCCGCCAGTCTTCAATCTAAACAAACATTCTGGGGAGAATATTCTGGGCGAGTGTATAAGATTCACGCGGTGGGAGTGAATTCCCAGCCTCCAACTTGAACATACACTCTGGGGAGAATATTCTGGATGAGTGTTCAAAGGTCACATGGCCAGCCAGATAATGCTTGCACCTCGATAGCCCCTCCTCCATTTTAACACTCGGCCAAAAATTTCCTTGGAAATTGTATAAAAGTCACCTGACAGGGTTCACTCAATCCAGCCCCCAGATTCTGTTGAACAAACATTCTGGGGAGCTCTTTCTGAGCGAGTGTTCAAATGTCACATGGCCAGAGCCATCTAGTAGTTGATAAACACTGCACCTCGACAGCCCCTCCTCTATTTTAACACTCCTCAAAGAAGTTCTTTGGAAAATGTCTAAATATCACATGACTAATTCACTCTCCAGTCCCTCCCTCCCTTCCTCCCTCCCTACAGTTGAACGTAACAGTTTGGCAAAATCTTTCTGAGCGAGCGTTCAAAAGTCACATGTCCAGCCAGCCAGCCAGCCAGCCAGCCAAATAACATTGCCCCTCGCCAGCCCCTCATCCACTTTAACGCTCCTCAAAAAAGTTCCCTAGAAAACGTACAAATATCATTTGCGAAGCGCGTTAGCGCGAAGCAGTTCTAAGGTAGGTCCTGCCATCTCTGACCTCTGATTGGTGCACAAGATCAGCAGCATTCTGATTGGCTCGTGTTTTTTTCACTGTCACGTGTCCTTATTCTGCCGTTATCTCTCCGCCTTCTACTAGCAGACGAGGTGCTTGACCAGGTGCTTGATGAGGTGCTTGGTGAGGTGCTTGGTGAGGTGCTCTACGAAGTGCTTTACAAGGTGCTTTACAAGATGCTTGGTTTAAAATAATCTAACCGAGGGTTACTCTGCGCTAAAACGCTTCGCAAATTCAGAAAAGTACTTTACAAGAGGCTTGACGAGGTGTTTGATCAGGTGCTTGGTAAGGTGGTAAGGTGCTCTATAAGATGCTCTACGAGGTGCTTGATCAAGGGGCTTAGTAAGGTGCTTCGCAACGCCTTGGGCTGGGACTCCGCAGGCCAGGACCTAGTATGACTAGCTGGATTCCCTCCCTCCCAACTACCTCCCCCTCTGTTAATTGATCATATACACCCGGCCAGAATAATTCCTACAGAGTGTTCAAAAGTCACATGTCCATCCAACCAACCAGCCAGCACTACATCTCCCCAGCCCCTCATCCACTTAAACGCTTCCCTAAAAACTTCCCTCAAAGATGTATAACCGTCACATGACATACTCCGGCCGCCCACCACTTTGAACACTCGGCGGAAAACTTCCTCGGAAACTGTTCAATGCCCTTTGGACAGACATACACACACTGGGAGAGTTCCTCTGAGCGAGTATATGAAAATCACATGCCCAGATACTGCAACCTTGCTGCCCCTCATTGTTGAACGCTCGACCAAAAAGTTCGTTGGAAAATGTATAAAAGTCATGTGACTGGGTTCAGCTAACATGTAGGTCGCTACACTCGCTCGGGACATTTTGTCTGGTGTTTGTTCAATGATAATGGGCATGCATGAGTAGACACTCTTGGGTTTGGGCTTACAGTTGGTGTATCTATGCGTATGACCATGCCACATATCCTACTATGCGGGGACGATATCAAAGACTCAAAGATTGATTAAGGAATAGGTTTAAGTACTTTGTAGGTATGTCCCGACCCATAAATTACAATAATACCCGTGGCATGCGGGTAAAATCGTACTCAAAGATAGTCGAAGTTCCTCTCGTCTCGTACAATTGTACTAAGTACAGCTGCATCCAGCTCAAGATCATCCGAGGGGAGCGGAAAACCGAGCGAGGCAAGAGACGTGACTACCGTTTACGACCGCCATGACCATGATGAGAGACCCGATGGAATCATCTGGTATTGGAAGTATGTGTACATGAGGTGGTTGTTGCATAATCAGATTATCGGGTATCTAAAACCCTCATAGCTTAAGCCTTGGTTTGACGCCGAATCCATTCAAATCAATACGCCACCCGGGTCCGCATGTCCTAATCGCTGTTAGTTGTTGCCATAAAATCGAGGCAGCAAACTTACCGAAATCTTCCGCTCAATTTCCCGGACTGAACGGTCCAGTTCCGCGGCAATCATCATCTTCGTATCATTTGCAAGTAAGAAATACATCTCACACAGGTCTCCGTCAATGACCCCCTTCACCGGCGCATAGTAGCTGCGGTAAATCAGGTGGTCCCGTCCAGCGAGAGGAGGGTGCTGTGCGGCCAACTGCATCTCCAGGTTCTGGAAGAAGTCCACGTCCTCTCGGCTGATGAACGGCACCAGCATGCCAATGGTACCGTGGAAACCGGTCCACATGACGATGTCGCGTCCACCGGCCACCAACTGAGTCTTGTGCAAGCTGGTCGGGATGTCCTGAGTGTAAACGTGGATCATCAATTCCAGACGGTTGGGTGTTCCTTGCAGATAGCCACGCTCGTGGATCAGATGGGCACCCGACCCGTCCTCATCCGCCTCTTCGGACGTCTTCTTCGGGCACCGCAGTAGCCACAGATTTCCGAATTTGTCACCACCGGCAGTAGTCTCGTAATCGACCATGGTGGTGGAGGTCGTCCAGCGAGACACCGAGTCATCCACGAAGGGAATCAAGACATTCTCCTGGTATTTGTACACGACATAGGTCACACTCTCCCGGACATCGCTGACGACAATTCTGCTTCCCTGGGTCTGGAGACCAACAATTGTCCTGGGCACCACAGGCGCTTGGCACTTGCGAAGCAACTGCTTCATTCCAAGGTCGTAGATGCGGAGTAATGAGCCGACGCCGACAGCCAGACGACCCTGAAATCCAAGGAGCGCAAGAGGCGGCTCGTCGACCTTGGTCTTGTGGATAAACTCAAGCTCCCGGCCATCCTCCTGGAAGCGATAGATGTGGATGTAACCACCCTTGGAGGAGGGCGGGTTGACAGTCATGTCTTTCGCAGTTCCCACCACGAGGAACGTCTCATCGTCCTGGCTAGTAAATGGAACTGCCGCAATGCTGACGGCCGCCTCGTTCTCTTCGAGCTCAATGGTGGAAATGACAGCCTTCGCATCCAGAGGATCGA
The DNA here is from genome assembly GCA_003184645.1 of Aspergillus ellipticus CBS 707.79. NCBI lineage: Eukaryota > Fungi > Ascomycota > Eurotiomycetes > Eurotiales > Aspergillaceae > Aspergillus > Aspergillus ellipticus. The sequence goes on from KZ826017.1 coordinate 30,560, forward strand.
CGACCTGGATACATGAGGCCCAGTGACCAGAGCCTCTGGGGTACCCAAAGTCTTCCGGCGGGAGGATGGTGTCATCACCACCGCGCGACTTGGAGTCTTCGATCAACCTAGCGCGGGTGCCAGGGGAGAGGACGTTGTTGTCCGACTCAATTACATAAAAGAGCGGCTGCTCGGGGTGCTTCAAGAACCGACGCGGAGTATACGCCAAAGGGACCGACTGTTGCAACATGTTGTTGTCAAGTTTCTCAATAGAGAAGATCCTAGTAATGCCAATTAGCAGCAATTCGCCAGAGACATTCATAGACAGTGCATATTGAGTGGTTGATCTCAGTAGGAACAATTGGAAATAAAAAATTTTTGATCCTCATGTGTATATTCGGACCCTTATTTTCATCATATGATCAAGAGGGATGGGGAAGAATAAAAAAAGGTTGACATACCGTAGATTCTGTCCCTGAATACCAACCATGCCCTCCACGCACTGTTCGCTGGAGAAGTTCCAACCCCATTCGAGTCCGACGTAGTCAAGCGGGGTGAGCATGAAGCCCTTCGTTTGGACGTCGCAATAGCCGAGCCAGGGACGAGAGCTAATAGCAAGGACAGCCGTCTGTCCCTTAACGGAGACTTGGAACAGCTTGACAGCCTTGGATCCGAGAAAACGTGTGCGTGTGTCCGACAGTTCACCAGTGACCTCGTCCAGCACAGTTCTTAGGTAGACTCCCGAATGCAAACCGATGTGCAGATATAGGGTAGTTCCGCCGGAGCTGGAGTCGGCCATTGACATGATGTTCAAAGCCGAAGGGGCAGCTGTAAGAGCCTGCACCGACTTGTTCTCCAGGGTCGAATCCGGGTCCAGGCTCAGAATGCGCACCGTGGAGTCATCGCATCCGACAGCCAAGAAGGAACTCCGCATGCGACCCTCAGGGACTTCGCCCAGACTCAAGCAAGTAACAGTGCCGGACATTTGACGCCGCTCATCGTACTCAGCAAGCGAGCCGTCCCCATCCATTTCGAAGTAGACGATCTCACCCGAACTGAGAGCAACGGCGACCTGGCGCTCGTTAGTTGCAGCCGCCACGATCGACCGATGCTGAGGGGCAGGCCACTCGTTCACGCGCCGATCGGCAAGAATGTGACGGATACCCCTGGGGTGGATTTGAATCAACGAGTCCTCACCAAGCTGCTGGACAGCCAGCGTTGGTGCGGTCGAAAGGAAACCAGTGTCGGTAACTTCCTCCACGGTCTCGCCAATGCTCAGAACTAAAGTGCCGTTGGCAAAGGAAAGAATGATATAGGCGTCAAACTCATCGGCCCTGGTGAGCTTCGTGGTCCACACCGCGGAAGGCACACTCGGAAGTTCCGATTCGACAATCTCAGACACCTCCAAGCCATGCTTGAGCGTCCTGAAGGTGCTCCGAGCGCCAGCGCCAGAAATAGTGAAGATTTGAGGCGCATCGTCTTCGGTGATATTGACGACCTTGCTGTCGATCAAGGGGTTGAGCGAGTTGATGGTTTCCACGAGGTTGAGGTTCTCCGAGCCTCGTGGTTGGAAAAAGATCGGGTCGTACGGCACGGAGGGATCCGCAGAGAAGTTTTCACTCGAGAACTCAATCTCCTCGTCGTCGTCCCCGAGCTTCTCGAACTGGTAGAAATGATGATTACCAGCCTCGCTGGCAACATAGAGGAAACCACTCTTGAGAATCAACAAGTTCGATGCCAGCGGGACCGTATCGAAGTACTTGATCTTGAGCTGCTTGACTTCGCCGGTCAGCTGGCCATTGTCGTCCTCGACCATGTCAATGGTGAGCTTGAAGAGATCGCCATCCTCAGTCTGCAGGAGAAAGAAGAAAGCGCCCCTCATCTTGTGCATCACACCAGCAGTAACTACGCGCTTGCGCTCGGGGTTCTCAGTGGCACCACTGCGACGAGGGATGGGCACTCTGAACGCATCTTGGTTGGAGTGTCGGTAGGTGACGTTATCCTCCGCGCACACTAACACACCACTGGGACCATCTGCGCCTCCAGGAACCTGGAAAAGCATCGTGGCGGTGCGATCCACCGGATCCGACCACTTCCTGACTACATGGTTGAGACCAAGATCCAGTTCGTAGTAAACCAGGTGCTTCTCGAGCTCCTCGTAGGCCTGGCCCGTGGGATCCTGATCCGATTCGGAGTAGTCCACCTCGAGCGCCGCAAATATCGGGTTTTCATACCCGACGTCCAGACCCGTCATGGCAAAGACCAAGGTCTGGGGCTTATGGGCCTCGAGGGGAGAAGAGATCGTCAGCTCGGCCTGCGAGTTCCGATTCAAGACGTATACAAGCTTGTTCTTCTCGAGAGAAGCGATTATGCATGCTCTGCCTTTGGGGTCCACCGCCAGATACTGGCCCGGGATCACCCGGCGGACACCCGACTTGCCAAAGGTCTCGAGGTGAATCCGGTTGAACCGGTTCTGGGAGGGCACGTATTCAATGATAGTGATGCGTCCCGAGTCCGAGCCAATGATGATGTAATCTATAGGCATCTTTCAGCACAGTTCAGCCACCAACACCCAGTGTCCACGTCGCCGACCGGGGGCACGTCCCACCGAGACGGGACAGTTCGGCAGAGGGTCGTGCTGCCCGGGAAGCTTGAAGAATCACTATGATGATCTTGAAAGTCCAGGCAGGGGAACACCAGAGACATACCTTTGTTGCTACCGGCCAGTCTGAAAGCCGCCAGGGAGCGAATGATTCCAAAAACATCCTGGGAAAAGAGCGGGGTGACCTTGCCCTGCGTCGGGTCGGGGCGATGGATGGTGAGCTTCGAGCCCGACGCGGTGACGATCTGCTGTTCCTTGGTGCCAGCGAACTGGCCCAGGATCGCCTGAGTGACCGCAGTGGGGGGCTGGATCGTCAGGGAGTACATAAACATGTGCGAGGTGGTCGCCATGGTGGAGGGACGAGGCTTCGTCGAGCCTGACCGAGGGGAGGTGGGTGGTGGTGTTTACGACAACGCGGTTGCAGCCAGGGGGAGACTACAGTGAAAGCAGTCCCATTGCTGCCCGTGGAGCAATTGAGATAGGAGGACTCTCGAGACCGAGTGTCCTCGCACGAGGGATGGGGTGGGTGGAAAGAAAGGACAAAGCCAGCGAGCGTGTGTCCGCAGAAGAAAGTGTGAAAATTCCGGTGCGAAGAAGGAAATGAGCTTGGGCGCGTCACGTGGGAGCTTCCGTATGGACCGTATGGAACGGGGCGGCGCGATACAGGGCCGTACGGGAAATCGGGAAACACACCGGCTGCTCGCGCCAAAAGTGGCGGGCGGGGCCCAGCAATACCGTCCCAGCCATACGGCGCGAGTCGCAGCGGCCGGAAAGGCGGACGATGGGGTTCTGCCCGCTTCCACCTCGCCGGTTACGCTATCATCCGTTGCTGAGCGCTGAGGCGACTGACGGCGCCGATTGCACTACTGCCCGGCTGCTGGAAGAGGACAAGTTCCCTGTCCATTGTTCATATCATCTCCCCGTCCGTCATATTGTCCAGATTCCTCCTCAACACCTTCTTTCACCCTTCCTCCCCCCCCCCGCCCCCCCACGCCGTGTGCAATCTACCCTCCACCGACTCCTTCCCGGTGTGACGTGACTGGTCTCAGGCTCCCTGCCTCGGGCCCCTCTATCCCCTCCATCCGCCGCATCCATCCCTCCCCATCCACGCCATCATGGCTGATGAAACCTCCCCCGCTGACGATGCGCCCATCACCTTCAACGTTAAGTCGTCAAATGACGCCAAATACACCCTGACTCTTCCCTCATCAACGCCGGTGTCTCAACTGAAGGAAAAGCTCGCAGCAACAGAATATGCCGATACCCCAGCCGAGCGTCAGCGCCTGATCTACTCGGGCAGAGTGCTGAAAGACAACGAGACCTTGGCGACCTACAAGATCAAGGATGGACACACCATTCATTTGGTGAAGAGCGCTGCCAGCAATCAACGTCAAGCGCAGAGTGCTGCCACCGCTACGCCCGCTGCCGCCGCCGCCCCGGCCGCCGGTGTGCCCACGAACCTCGCGGCAGGCACCGGCAACAACCCGCTTGCCGGTTTGACGGGGGCCAGATATGCTGGGTTTGCGCAACTTCCAGGCGCAGGGATGTTTGGACCCGATGGCGGGGTAAGTAGCCACGAGAACTACTCCAGTCTGGGGCGATCGCTAATCACTATTGGGTAGATGGGTCCTCCTCCTGACACGGACACAATGCTCAACATGCTCGAAAACCCCCAATTCCAGACTGCGATCAACGAAGCGCTGCAGAACCCCGCGATGATTGACATGATGATCCAACAAAACCCGGTGCTGCGCGCAATGGGGCCTGGCGCGCGACAGATGTTCCAGAACCCCGAGGTCCGCCGCATGCTCACCGACCCCAGCTCGATACGGCAGGTGGTGCAGATGCAGAGAGCTATGGGCGGCGGGGGGCTTGGTGGTGGCAGCGCGTTCCCAGCTCCCGGAGTCACCAACACAACGCCTGAAGAGAACCGGAACAACCCGGACAACGGCGCTACTCCTAGCCCAGGCGCCGCATTCAACCCGTTCATGCCGGCGGGTCTTGGTGCGGGCAATCCGTTCGCTGCTCTCTTTGGTGGCAACCCCAGTGCCGGCAATCCTACGGGGACGACACCATCTACATCCAACCCAGCGGGCGGCGATCAGACGGACGCTACTCGGGCGGCAGGAGACAGCGCTACTGGAGAGAATGCCGGTGCACAAGGGCAAAGCCAGCAGCCCTTCCAGAACCCATTTGATCTCTTCAACCCCGCTCTCTTTGGCGGCCAGGGCGGCCAGGGCGGTCAGCCTGGCCTGAACCCCTTCAACCCCCAACAGAACCCTTTCCTGCGCGACCCCGCGATGCTACAACAGATGCAACAGATGATGCAGTCCATGGGTGCTGCGCCCGGAGAAGGGGCGGCGCCCGGCACCAACCCCTTGGCGGCACTGCTTGGGGGTGGGTTTGGCGGCGCCGGATTCGGCAGCCCGCCTCCGCAGGACAACCGCCCCCCGGAGGAGCGATACGCTGAGCAGCTCCGCCAGCTGAACGACATGGGGTTCTACGAATTCGAGCGGAACATTGAGGCGCTGCGTCGGACCGGGGGCAGCGTACAAGGGGCGGTGGAGTACCTGCTGAGCCATCCTTCTTAAAGTGTTCCCCGTTTCCCTGCGATAACCCTTAACGATGCATTTCGTGCGTATGTCTCCATGCGGATCGACAGATTCGACATTGGCGGCTTGGCGACTTACCTTTCACTACCCTTCTGCGTATTTCTTATTATTCTTCCGGGAAAATGTTGGGATCTAGCTTGAGGCCTCTGTAGTAGTGTTATCTACCGCTCCGCCGAGGGCGTTAACCAAGCCGAAATATGACCGATCATGATACTGTATTTGAGATGAGATGGTGAGCGTAGGCGTGGAATCGTCTGACTGTTTGATACTCCGTATACACTGTAGCAACGACTAGTGACTAGCGTTGGGGTGCATTAGTTTGGCCGCGACAGCAGTCGGCAGTTGGTCGTTAATCCCGACACGAAAAGGAGGCGGCGAGAATCCCGAGCCGGGCCAGCCGGGCTGCCTGCCTGCCTGCCTAGAAGTAGATAGGGCCTCCGGCCTGAGGCCACCGTGACGGCCTGGATTTGTTCCGGAATGGGCCTAACCCCCTTGGGGCTGGCAGCCCATCCGAAACAGCGCATCTTCAACCGTCTCTCCCTCCTCGCTTCTCTCCCCCGACCTCCCTCCATTCTCCTTCCCATCTTCGCTGGTCCTTTGCGCTGCATCTGGCATTCGATGCCGATTCCACTCGTTCTCCTGGCCTGAGTTGTCACTCTCCGCATCCCCCGTCCGCCCGCCTTCTGCACCGCTGGACTCCGCTCATCGCTCCCCCATCACCCCCTCTACTACCACTTGCCTGTCCTTTCCTCCTGTCCAGCTGATTATGTTCGCCGTCTGCGTCCGGCTTGTCAAAGACCTTTAAATACTATTGTAATTGTTCCACCATCCGAGTTGAGCTCTGGAGGAAGATCGTGGCGGTCAGTTGAAAGCGAATTGATCGGCGCCTGATTTTCATACCCGCCACGTACGAGCCAGCGATCGTAGTCGTTGGTGCTTGTTGCGGGATAGTCCTCACTCTTCTGCTATCCGCTATGGAGCTCCGCTGGGGTTTGCGCCCTCGTCAATGGACGCTGTGGCTACTCTTTGTGTCCTACACCTACGCGTTCTACATACCTGGTAGGTGACTGTGGGTCGCGACAGCTTGTTCTTTGTCTGACATGCGTGCTGCCGCTAGGTTACTCTGTCAAGCGCTACCAGGACGACGAGCACATCCCTCTCCTCGTGAATAAAATCTTCTCCGACAACACCCAGCTCCAGTATGCGTACTTTGACTTGCCCTTCATCTGTCCTCCCAGTGGCCGGTCGCATGGCGGCTCTCCGTTCGGCTCTGGGCAGAGCGTGTCCCTCAACCTGGGCGAAATCCTCCGCGGCGACCGTATCATGACGTCCGATTTCGAAATCCAAATGGGCAAGAACATCGAATGCCAAGCGCTCTGTACACAGGAGGTCGGGCGCTCCGATGTGAAATGGGGCCGGCAGCTCATCAAGGAGGGATATGTCGCCGAATGGATTGCGGACAACTTGCCTGGAGCAACGAGCTTTGTGACCGTCGACCGCAGCCGCAAGTACTATGCCACCGGCTTCAAGCTGGGATTCCAGGACTACTCGCCTATTGACGGAAAGGCGCGCTATTACCTCAACAACCACTTCACCATTGTCATCCGCTGGCGGTCGGCACCGGAGGGCGGCAAGGTGATCGTTGGGTTCGAGATCTACCCGAAGAGCATCCGCGCCGCTGATCATCAGGAGGGCGGCTGTCCCAAACAAGTCCACGAGGCTCACGAAGGATTGGAACTGTACATCCCCCCGGACACCTCCAAGCTCCGCGAGATGTACCCGGGCTCGTCGTATATTCCCGAAGACGCCGAAGACATGGACGATGGAGCCACTTTGAAGGTCCCCTACACCTACTCGGTCTACTTCAAAGAAGAAAACGGGGTCGATTGGTGGAACCGGTGGGACCTCTACTTCAGCAACCAGGAGGAGGGCTCTACCACCCACTGGCTCGCGATTCTCAATTCCCTGACCATCTCCGGCATGCTCGGGGTGGCCGTGTACGTCATCTGGAGTCGGACCGTTCAGGGCGATATCAAGGGTCGGGGAGACGGAGCCATGGAAGACAAGGTTCGTGGAGGCAAGAGTAAAACCGAGAGAAAGGGCGACGGGCTTCTTGAGCAGGGAGATGTCGAGCGGGATGCAGATGCTTCTTCCGATGACGAAGGCCTGGAGGATGTGAGCGGCTGGAAGCTTCTTCACGGTGATGTGTTCCGGGTGCCCGAGTACAGTGGACTGCTTGCTCCGCTCGTGGGCTCCGGCATGCAGCTGTTCTTCATGGTTTCAGGGCTTCTGCTGCTCAGTTCTCTGGGTGTTCTGAACCCGAGTTTCCGTGGCGGGTTCGTTAGCGTCGGCATGGGCCTATTCATCTTCGCTGGTCTTTTCTCGGGGTACTTTTCCGGACGACTGTACAAGACGTTTGGCGGGGTCAAGTGGCGGAAAAACACACTGATCGTAAGTCATCTGCAGCGGAGAAGGCGATAGATACTAACCAGTCCAGACTGCACTGTTCTTCCCCGGCCTGGCCTTCTCTCTGATCTTCATCCTGAATCTGTTTGTGTGGGCGCAGGCCTCCAGCACAGCCATTCCGTTTGGCACGCTGGTCAGTCTCCTGGCTCTCTGGCTGCTGATCCAGGTTCCGCTGGTCTATGTCGGCAGCTGGTACGGCTATGTGCGCACGGAGGCGTGGGAGCACCCGACCAAGACCACGTCCATTGCCCGCCAGATCCCCCCGCAGCCTTGGTATCTGCACAGCATCAGCGGGACTCTCCTGACCGGACTGGCCCCCTTTGCGGTGCTGTTCATCGAGCTTCTGTTCGTGTTCAAGAACCTGTGGCAGGACAAGAGCGGCTACTACTACGTGTTTGGCTTCCTGAGCGCGGTGTCGACGATCCTGATGATCACGGTCAGCGAGGTGACCATCATCGCGACGTACAGTCAGCTCTGCGCGGAGGTGAGTACCCGAATGACAACCAAACAAACAGCAGCGCTAACGGGAGTAGAATTACCACTGGTGGTGGCAGAGCTTCCTTACGGGCAGCAGCAGTGCGTTCTGGGTGCTTGGCTACTGCGTGTGGTACTACGTCTTCCACCTGCACATCACGGGCTTCGTGTCGGGGCTGCTGTTTTTCAGCTACAGCTTCCTGGCGTGTGCGGTGTACGGCCTGTTGACGGGGACCGTTGGATTCTTGACCGCATACACCTTCATCCGACGCATCTACAGGCAAGTCACTTTCTGCGGGGGTCTGCAGCGAAGCTAACCGAGCGCAGTTCCGTCAAGGTCGACTGAGGCGATGGGCGAGTCTTGGCCGCCACCGGCGGTCGCACATGGCTGAATTTCGAGGTCTACGCATCATGTCATTTCTTTGAGAGAAATCGAGTCATCTTGGCCGCAGTTGGCCTGAGGCCTGCTGTCCGATATATATACATGTCATTAGCGAAACCATAGCCATTTCTTTGTACATCTACTATACTCCTGGTCATCGCGCCAAGCCTCCGCAAGGGAGGAGGGCACATGACCCCGCCCCGTAAACCCAAATCGGCGCCGTTCGGCGGGCGCATTATTGGGTCTCGCAGCCAAGCCCGGTGGAATTCAAACCCGGCCGCATTATTGGGGTGGCCAGACCACATGAATCACTGCGGTGACATGTACAGTGTACATCCACATTCCCAGCCTGGAACTGTAAGACAACCAACCCCAACTTCACATGAACCTGTTCTACCTCGATGACACGAGATCATCCCTTGTGTATCCACTCATCCATCCCTCCATCCAGTGGTCAATCCAGAGATCAATCCATCCATAGATCCACCCCAGCTGCACCAGACCAGACTATGCTACACAACACATGCAGAGAAAATCCAAGTCCAAACCCAGATCCCAGTCCAGGCCCCCAGCAGTGCAAGGAAGCAGACAGCGGTAGTACCATCACCCAGAATGCGGGGAAGCTTACGCATACGCAGGTCGGAGGTTGCAGGCCGCAGGCCTCCGAACCCCCCAGCGCTTAACACACCCGTAGTGACTTCAGCCTAGAAGTTCTAGGCAGTGTAGTAGACTCAAGTAGTAGGCAGCTAAAATATCATTCATACCTTATGTTACTTAGGTTAGGTCTGTAGTGCACAGTAGGGTAGCATTAGCGCCAATCCTGTTATGCAACTTCGTCTTTCATGGGGACGCGCTTAATTTAACCTAGGTAGTCATCTACAACCTGGTTAACTAACTAACTACCTACGGTAGTGAGTAGTAAGTAGTGAGCAGTGAAGCCTCCCACCGACTACCTCCTTACAAATAAACTAAGCGACCTAAACTACCCAGCGCAGTAACCTCCATATGTCCTAGCTAAGTAGATAACTACTGTGAGATGGCTCCCTCAGCCCACCAACCCCCCTTCCAGAACCCAATTCTAGGCTCAGTGGCATGATCCCCAGAATCACACTAACTAAACAGCGAACATCATCATAAGCATAAGCACCAGCACCAGCAAGCTCCTACCCCGTACGACTGTCGCAGCATACGCAATCCCCGCGCATGATAGGACACCCACGCCCCAACGGCCCCGATGATGCCATCGATCCGCAGTATTGGGAATGCGCGCTAGGGTTAGCTGGATCTTGCGAGTTGCGGAGGAAGTGGATACACCCATCTTTCTTTTACCCACATATTCCGCCCACTTATTTTTTGGGGTATCTATTTCTATTTCCTTGAATTGTGTGTGTGCGCTATATTCGCTGGGACTGGGACTGGAACCGGAACCGCGAGCGTGTGACTGACGCCTGACGTGGTGTGTGTGGTACTTTTGAATGGGTGGTTTGTGTGGACACTGGACAGCAAAGCCGAAAGGAAAGCAAAGGAATGGTTCTGGCGTCAGTCACGAGGCAAGAATAGGGCATTGTTTCAGACTTTCAGTAAGGCGGGTGGGTGCGTGATTGGCCGGGAGGGCCGGTCTGGTCCATGGCGCGGGGGAGAGATGGGATTTTCCGGGTATGGGGTAGAAGAGGATTATTCAGGTTTACTTCTACCTTACTGGACTTGTGTGCTGTGTGTGTGCTGTGTGTCTGGTAGTGGTTGGAGACTCGGAGTGAGTGAGTGAGTGAGTGAGTGAGTGAGTGGTGGCGATTTGGGCTCTGGGCTGGTGCTCGGGCTGATCGGGGTTGATTGCTAATGTTAATGTATTCTGTACGCTGTATGTACTACTCGTAACTGATTCATGTTTCTGCAGGAGGAAAGCAGGACAGGGGTGGATTGGACTTCATCATTTACGGGGTACAGAGTACTGGGTAGACCACGGAGAGATTCTTGATCCGAGTGTACTATATACTCTGATTTGGATCCATTGAATGACAGACAAAGGAATATACTCTGTCCTGAGTAGGTATGTTCTCGAGGGTGAATGTACTCCAGTCTTTCAGATTTACAAGTGCAGTACGTAAGACAGAAAAGGCTGTGGCTGCCATTTCCTTTGCGTACTCATCATCCGCGGTGAGACCCCAGCCCGCCCGCCCCTGAGCACCTATCACTATTTAGATCCCAGCCAGCAATCTCTGTGAAACCATCGACTGCGGCGTACGGAGTACTCCGTCCACCTACACCCGTCCATTCGACGTGTATGTAGAATCTCTTCACAGCAACTGTCGCGTGGGCCCCGGCAAAGAGCCAGCCGGCACACTCACACACTCGCCAATCACGGCCGGTGGCGACTCGCTTTGTCAGCCGGACCCCTGTCGGAAGCGGCCGGGGGAGAGGGGCTGGCCAATCAGCGGCCCGAAACCCGCCAAGGAGCCAAGCACTGGGCGATCCGGAGGCCGACGAGGCTAGCGGGTGGAAAGACCGGGGTTGGTTGGAGCGATCGAACGCCTGGCGGTGTAGTTTGTCTAGTCTGGCGATAGTGTTGGAGGCGTGAAAATAGGAGTATCCACGGAGTACTGTAGAGATAACACGGATACAGTAGGGAGGAGATAGTGTGTCAGCAGCCAACGGAGAGACAGGAGATAGCTCCCAGACACTAGCCGGCGCCCGCCACCGCGATTGGCTCGCGTGGCGAGGCCTGGATGAATCCGTCGCCTATCGGAGGATTGGCGGTCGCGGGAAATGAAGGCGTTGGCCGCATTATCAGCCGGCCCACTTGGAACAGGGATACGGCTGAGGGGTGGTTCGGTGTTCAGTACTAAGTATGTTGCGGACAAGTGACGGCGCACACGCGTCGAGCACGGCGGGATGAAGTGATGTGTAGGAGACAGAAGGGAATGCTCGATGCACATCTCCTGGAGATCCTGCCCGTGCCACAAGACCGCATTCCTGCAGCGCCAACCATGGAACCTCCCGCAATCACACCATCGTCCCCGCCGATGGTTCCATTGTTGTTGCGGTGACATGGGGATCGCGGCCGATAGGCGGCTGTCGCTCGTTCTGCGCTGATTTTATCGCCGCCTGCTGCGCCCATGGGTGGTTGGCCAATTCCGTGCTTCCATAGGCTTCGGTCCCACCGGCTGCCAGCCCTGTTCGGTTCGAAATACTTATATCCTGCCCTGCCCGTGGTTGCTTCTGCCTTCACATTTGCTCACGCCTGACTCGGTGCTTCTGTTTCAGTCATCTATCTGATCTACCTGATCGCATCCCATCTTCCGCACATCTGACCCTCGACTGCCCGGCTCTTCGTCACCATGGCCACGAAGAAGCCCAACATCCTCTACATCATGGCCGACCAGATGGCCGCCCCCCTGCTGGCCTTCCACGACAAGGACTCGCCCATCAAGACCCCCCACCTGAACCAGCTGGCGGAGGAGGGGGTGGTGTTCGACTCGGCCTACTGCAACGCCCCGCTGTGCGCCCCGTCGCGCTTCGTGATGGTGACGGGGCAATTACCCTCCAAGATCGGGGCGTATGACAACGCCTCGGATCTGCCCGCCGACACGCCGACGTACGCGCATTACTTGCGGCGCGAAGGCTACCACACCGCTCTGGCCGGCAAGATGCACTTCTGCGGCCCCGACCAGCTGCACGGCTACGAGCAGCGCCTGACCAGCGACATCTACCCGGGCGACTACGGCTGGTCCGTGAACTGGGATGAGCCCGTAAGTATCCTGTACCTTCGCAGTGCCTTTCTCTCAGCACTAGCCGATCCTGGGAAATGTTGACCCGAATAGGATATCCGTCCCGACTGGTACCACAACATGTCCTCCGTCATGGAGGCCGGCCCCGTCGTGCGCACGAATCAGCTCGACTTCGACGAGGAGGTGATCTACAAGTCGTCGCAATACCTCTACGACCATGTGCGCCACCGCGGCGACCAGCCCTTCTGCTTGACCGTCTCCATGACCCACCCGCACGACCCATACGCTATGACCAAGGAGTACTGGGACCTGTACAAGGATGTGGAGATCCCGCTCCCCAAGAACGGCGCCATTCCCCACGACCAGCAGGACCCGCACTCGCAGCGCGTGCTGAAGTGCATTGATCTCTACGGCAAGGAGATGCCCGAGGACCGCATCAAGGCCGCCCGCCGCGCCTACTACGCCGCCTGCACCTACGTCGACACCAACGTGGGCAAGCTGCTGCGCGTGCTGGACAACTGCGGCCTGCGCGACGACACGATCATCGTCTTCACCGGTGACCACGGCGACATGCTGGGCGAGCGCGGGCTGTGGTACAAGATGGTGTGGTATGAGAACTCGGCGCGCGTGCCGTTCATCGTGCACGCCCCCAAGCGCTTCGCCGCCAAGCGGGTGTCGGAGAACGTGTCGACGATGGACCTGCTGCCGACCTTTGCGGACATGGTGGGCGCGCCCTTGATCCGCGAGCTGCCGCTGGACGGCGTGTCGCTGCTGCCGTACCTGACGGGCGGCGAGGGGCCCAGGACGGACACGGTGCTGGGCGAGTACATGGCGGAGGGCACGCAGTCGCCGACCGTGATGATCCGGCGCGGCCGCTGGAAGTTCGTCTACTCGCTGATCGACCCGCCGATGCTGTACGACCTGGTGGCCGACCCGGAGGAGCGGGTGAACCTGGTGGCCGGTCTGGCGGAGCCGTCGTTCAAGCTGGAGGCGACCAAGACGGCGCCGCTGCTGAACCCGGCGCCGCTGCCCACGCCCGGCGACTCGCCGCGCGTGTCTGCCCGCAACGCCTTCCCCTTCCCGACGCCTCCGCGCACGCCCAGCCCGGGCAAGGCGGCGTATGCGCTGCCGGCCACCAGCGAGCCGGCCAAGCTGCTGGCGCACTTCACGGAGGAGGTGCACGCGCGCTGGAACCTGGAGCAGATTCGGGAGGACGTTCTGCGGTCGCAGCGCCGGCGCCGCCTGGTGTACTCGGCCCTGATCAAGGGGACGCCATCGATCTGGGACTACGAGCCGCGGGTGGACCCGAGTGCGCAGTACGTGCGCAACCAGGGCAAGGGGGCGCTGGACGACGTGGAGTTGATCTCGCGCTGGCCGCGGGTTCTGCAGCAGGCTGCGAACGCGATGGGGACGGCGGTTTAGTTGCAGCTGACAAGGGGTTTCAGCTAACGAAATTGCGGATACAGTGCTTGCGATGCACTATTGGGTGCCACATAAAATGTCGGACATAGCGAGGCGCATGGGGTTTCTTTTTTCTTCGATGCGCTGCTACTGCTGCGGTTATCTAGCGCGATCTTCTACTTGCTGTACATGTGTATAATACCGATCGCGGATGAATTATCCATTTCTCTCATATAACTATCGCTCTGCTTATCATCATCATCTCGTAAGCTTGTACGGTACAGAATACCCGTATACTTCTTTGTTTGGCACCCCCCGCGCGACCCCGAATACGTCACCATCCGATCTCCGCTTTCCTTTATAACAAACAACCCATCGCCTCGTCCTCCACTTCCTCAGATTTCCCCCAGACCATCTATCTCTAATCCATCCTCGATTCCAGAATTCGCGCCACGAAATGCCCCCCAGAAAAACACTAACCGTCGCCGTCGCCCATCCCCCAACCTCACCTTCACCCTCAGACCCCCTAACCACCCTCACAACTCTCACCCACCGCGCCGCCTCCCTCGGCGTCCACCTGCTACTCCTCCCCGCCGCATACCTTGGCGCCCCTCCCCATACAACCCCCTCCACTACCACCACAGCAACCCAAACCCAACGCAACAAATACCTCACGGCATACACCTCCGCCATCGACCTCGGCGACACCCCCGCCCCCGCCGGCGCAGGCATCGCCTGGATCGAGCGGGCCCTCCAACAACCTCCCCCTCTCCCTCAAACACAGCAACAACAACAACAACAACGACCCCGACCCAGCAGACTCGGAAGCATCGCCAGCCTAACCAGCGACCCCACCACCGGACCCGCGACCGCGAATACGAATGTGAACGCAAACGCGGGTATCAATGGCGACGGCACGCGCGAAACCCTGGAAGATCTCTCCCGCACGACGAACGCCTTCCTGGTGGTGGGCGTGATTGAGCGGGCAGGCCGAAATCTGTTTTCTTCGGTGCTGTTTGTGCATCCTGAGTGTGGGGTCGTGGGGAAGAGGAGGGGGGTTGGGTTGGTATGTTCTTTTCTTTACTTGCTTGGTTTGCTGGTTTGGGTTTCACTGGGGTTGGTTGGTTGGCTGGTTGGTTTACCTCGATATCCACTTCCATTATTCGGGTTGATTTTCCCTGTTTTGTTTCCTGAACTATGCACTTTGAGGCCTTGCCCGGTTTGCCCACGATGCTAACCTTGACGGAATGCGGAGGACAGAGCCCCACCGACCGAACCCTCTACACACCCGGCTGTCCATCGAATCTCAAACCCGTGCGGACGAAAGTGAATGGCGTGGAGGTCACACTGGGGGCGGCGATCGGGGCGGAGAATCTGATGCCGCTGGTCCGGGAGAGCTTGTATATGCAGGGGGTGGAGGTCTTTCTTGCTCTCGGTGATCCGGGGTGTGAGGACCAAGATGGGGAGGGAGTGTGGGAGGCGGTGGTGAGGACTATTTCCGTGGAGGGGAGGGTTGTTGTTTTGGGGGTTAATGGGGGTGGCATGTCCAGGACGGGGGAGGGGGGTGGTGTTGGGAAGAAGGAGGGCAGAGATGGAGGTGTTGATGGAGGTAGAAGGACTGGGGGCAGCTTTGGGGACGGGGTATGGTTCGGAGGCGGCGGTAGTGCTATCGGATACGGAGGGTTCGGGGGCACCACGTCTGGAGATGCAGCGGTCGACCCGATCTGCATCCCGCCCAACCCGAGACTGCGCAAGAGGTCTGTCACGGTGGAGGGGCCGCATGAGATTGTGTGGCCGGAGGGGCGCGGTGCCGCGGAGGTTATCTCAGCGGAGGATGGACCTGGACCTGGACCTGGACCTGGACCTAAAGACGAACTGGCTGGATCCAAGGAAGAAGAATCCGGAGCTAAACCGCAGGCAGAAACGGAGTATGTCTCCCGCGGCAGCTCGTGTATCGTGGGCCCCCTGGGCGAGATACTAGCTGGCCCTAGCTGTGGTGTCTCAACAGATGGACTGCTGGTGCGCGAGGTGGACCTGGAGGACTGTATCCGGGCACGCATGG
This sequence comes from Aspergillus ellipticus CBS 707.79, assembly GCA_003184645.1. Lineage (NCBI taxonomy): Eukaryota > Fungi > Ascomycota > Eurotiomycetes > Eurotiales > Aspergillaceae > Aspergillus > Aspergillus ellipticus. The sequence goes on from KZ826017.1 coordinate 46,263, forward strand.
ATCTGGGGAGTTGTCCCGGAGATGCATTTCGGTTGACGGTGGAGAAGCTTGATTTGAGTCTGTCTGTGTAAGTGTGGAAGCTGTGTCCTGTTGATATGATATCAGTTGGTTTTGTAGTATATCCACGCCTTGATTGTGATAGGCCACTAAAATGATACAATAGGGTTTGTGTATGATATTGAACATATCCCACAGGATTGGGTCATTGGACTAAGGACTAAGCTCCTATTGGAAAGATAGTCTATTCGTTGCTATTGGATATCCATTGAAATTAAATGGCCGTCGAATAGGGAATATCGGGATAAGATTCGATGGACTAAAAGATGACCTCAGCCGGCTTTTCGTTCAGCCCGACAACAGGCAACACACCTTGGACTTGTTGCTTCTGTTTGACCCTCCGACTGTACCCAGCCGCATCAGCCCTGCGCGACGGCCAGCCGGGCATCCACCTACAGGGCAAGTTCGGTAATCCGTATCCCACCGACGAATTCTGCATCTGGATTCTGCACGGCGCCATCCACCGCAACCCGAACTACTGGCCCGACCCGCACGCCTTCATGCCAGACCGCTGGCTGGTCGGACCGGAGCACCCGCTATGCCCACCTAAAGGTGTCTGGCGTCCGTTCGAGCACGGTCCGCGCGACGGCATCAGGCCAACCCCTGGCCATCCTCGACGCCAAGATCACGCTGGTGCTGACGCTGCGCGAGTTCGACTTCGTCGACCAGTACGCCGAATGGGACCGGCTGCATCCCAGCGCCGGTCCGAAGACGGTGTTTGGCGAGCGCGCGTACCAGATCCCGCAGGGGTGGCTCGCGTGTCGGGTGCATTTGCGGGGGGAGTAGTGACAGATAGATAGAGTCCAATTAGAACATGTACATTATACTGTAAAAAAAAAGACACCAGAAACCTAAAAGATCGACAGCGCCAGAGTTGCCGTCAGCGTAGGTCGGTGCGTCGTCACGGATGGGTGGGAGAAGAGCATAAGCAAGCGGGGCTGGCTGACTGCGGGGTGCTCTGCTTTGCCCTCAGCTCACTCAGCCAAACCCTCCCTCTCAGCGCCTTTAAGTTTAACCTGCCAGCTGTCCCCGATCTGCACCCACCCAACCAGAACCAACAAATTGGAAAGGCTACGAACAGTGGCGTCCGTCAGTGAGGGAGCGTAAGCGGAGACGAGATGATAAGGCTGTCATCATCCCCCCTTCCACAAACACCAAAAACAACCTCCACCACCACCACCACCACCACCACCACAACCCATCACAAAAATGAAACCCCCCCCAACAAACCCAACCCCAACCTCCCAAGCCCTCGTCTTCTTCCTCTTACTATCCATCCCCTTCCTGTGCAGCCACTGGATCTGCTGGCTTCTGGCCCGCTGGATCCACGCCCGGCCCGGCCAAGACGCGGCCCGGAGTCCCCCCATTTGGCCGCATTATCGGTCTTGGGCGAGGTCGCCGGGGGGGGGGGGTGATCTCTGGTATTGTTCCTGGATCCTTGCTTTGTCGAGTATTTCAGCTGCTGATGTCTAGTGCAGAGGTGGAATGAGTGATAGGTTTTGTAGCATTTTTCTCACTTGCGGGGGATACTTTAGGGTGGGGGGGGGGAGTTTTACGGCTTGTTGTATGATGCTCTCTATCACCGAAACAACCTCTTCGGTTTATGTGTCTTTGAACTTGAGTTTGGGAAATCCAGGAAGACCTTATATGGCCAAGATTATAAAATAGCCCATTGCGTTATACAGCTTAAGTTTTGCACGACTTGTTCTCTCCTACTTCGAGAACTTAGATCAAACCAGTGGGTGGATGTGACATGTATAAAATTCCGTGGAGAACCTATCTCGAAGTCTAGAAGGTGATCATCGCTGATGTCGAATTGGAGAAAGCACATGTAGTGCTGTGCTGCATGTATGAGTATGATACTAGGTTGCACAGTTAGTCGTCTTCAATCCTGGTAGGCGTCCAGACGAGAGATGGACGGTATTTATCACCTTCTCTGACCTAAGTCACCGAATGGATCAGCAAATCTTGCTACTAGAGCTTCGCAGGTCATTGGTGCGAAGCAGCTGTCTGAGATAGTGGGCCTTCCATTTTCCAGACATTGGAATTGTCCCTTGGCTTCAATGATAGCCACGCGCTCTTTGTCGATTGCCAAAATCTCACCACACGCCTTCCTTCGGTAGAGCCCGCCGTCATCAATGGCGATTAGTTTCCGCCCGAGAAACCGGTGTTTTTATAGCAAGTAGTCTTCTCTTAGCTTAGCGTCTCGAAATTCAACTACGGTCTGCAGGTTTCCCGAGTGTTGGGGTGGGGCATAGTACAAAATATGCCGGATAACACAAGAGGCCAGTCGCAGAGTCTCATCTTCTGGGGATGACAGAAACATATATGAGTGTCATTGTCAACGTAGCCAAGTGAGGAGGAGGGGCTATCGGAGCTTTCGGCTCTAGGGCTGCTTGGGCTAACTTGAAGCCCGCTGGAATCGACATAGTATTCTTGTAACGTGTTTCGCCGAAGACGTTTGGCTCTTGTGTCAGGTGCATCATCACTCTCATTTATGGAGAAGTCCTCATATGGCTCAGTGCGAATATTCTTGCCACCTTTTGATCATTGCCATTGCAGCCCAGATTTGTGCAAGCGTGGTTGTAATACCAAGGCAGCCATCAAGCAATTTAAACCCCATTTTTAGACAATTTTAGGCATGCGTCTCGTCCCTGGTATTTTGTCTCAGAAATCCACGAATCATCCTTTTACAAAATTTTGTAAAGTTCGGGATGAATAGACATCAATATAATAGCAGAGCAAACTGCAAAACACGACGGTGGAATATAATATGAGCTCGTGGTATTATTTGTCAAAGACCAAGGCAAAAAGATTTTTTTTTTTCTGCCGTCTCGATTACCTAGGTACTCTTGGTGTTTTTATAACCTTCAAGGCCAAAACGACAGACCATCCTAGGGGTCTTTGGTAATACATCTCAACCGGTCACCATCAGTCCTATGATATCTCGTTCAGCAGCTCTTAGAGCGATTTATTGTATCATTGACTCAGATGAAATAAATGGAGCTTGGAATTTGATGATATGTGATGATGTACACTATGCTGGTCTTGTATGAATAGCTTAATTTGGGAGAATTCTCACCCCGGAGGAGTGATTTTCCTAGCGAAATGAATGAAGAATATACCTGCTCACACTAGAGCTAGGTTTTTACTGTCTATTACAATAGCAGTGATGAATATCGAAACCCTGTAATCATGGTATATCGATAATTTCTGCTGTGGTCCGATTTGGTGCAACAACTAAAGAGGATCCACTGATTCCATTTTATTATTTGGCCACATCGACCTTCATTTTATTAAACTAAGTGAAACCTGAATTTAGGTTCATAGAGCGACTGAGCTCTAAATTTTTGTCTCTGTCGATGCCGTATTTCAACTCTAGTCTTTTCCACTCTTCGTTTCCTAGTAGGTTTTTTGCATCCCAGGCCTTACACTGAAGTTGTAGAAGCTGTAAACCAGATGAAGCTTGTCCCTGAATAGGGGGCCCAGCGTAAATATCGCCTTGAGATCCGTCTTTGTATTTGACACGGAATTTAAAAAACGATGCTGCGTAGGTTCCAGACTGTACACTCGTATTTCTCGAAACTGGATATCGAATCAAGGAGTTGCAAGTCCAGAACCTTTCCTTGATGGATCATATCGCTATATGTATGGTCAGTATCTTCAGAGATGGTACGCGTAGGGTAACTTTACAAGAATACAAACGCAGCTTACCAGATGAAAGTCTTATATTCGCAAGCTTCATGGTGTATAGCCACTTCGCATAGCCGGTGGTACCTTCGTTATTATCAGCCCAGAATTCATTGCCGTCTAAGTATGGGAAACGAAAGACATCCACGAGCCAGGAACGCAGGTGCCTAGGGCTTGGGGGAAAAAAGTCATTAGTGAGAGACTTGAAGAAGTGGATATCTCCAGTATATGGTATATTTCCTGGGGTTTGTTTGGGTGTTTGTTTTGGTTGGTGGATTGAGTGGTAGGTTTTATGGCGTTTTTCTCACTCGTGGGGGTGGTTCTTTAGGGGTGGGGGGTGGGGGGTTCCGGGCTGGTTTTCAGCTTGACAGCTAGAGATATTAGCATTTCGGAATTAGTATAATATTTTCTGGACATTGGACACTACTCATTAGTCCACTCGATATAAGTCCCAGGTTCTACAGCTTTGCGTGATTAAATAACTCAGTCGCTATCTAACCTGTTACTCACCATCACTATCGCCGAAAACGGCACTGTCTACCCGTAAAAATATACAACCATTAATCCCAACCAGCAACTTAACAAACAAAAAGACAAAAAGAGAGACGGAAACCTAACCACCGCCCCCCCAACCCCCACTTCTCCGCAGACATTATGGTTTACTATCCAATTTTCATTACCAACCACCCCAAACCAAACCCACAGACATGCTGGCAATTGTGTATGTTCCACATCTCCCATACACAAACCGGAATTATTTGTGTAGACCCCGTCAGAATAGCCTCAGAAATATATAGTGCAAAATTGATAGAAGAATATATCAATCCGATATGGTGTAGTGGCTAACATCGCCGTCTCTCACACGGCAGCCGGGGGTTCGATTCCCCCTATCGGAGTCATTCTTTTTCTCTTTTTTTTTGTGTTTTTTTGTTGTGGCTGTGGGAGTGGTTGTAGATGGGTGGCAGGGGGGTCTGAGTTAAGGAACCTTTGTGTGTGTGGTATTTTTTGTAGAGAAGAGACAGAGTGTGTATTAGGACGGATAAGCTGATGTCAGATGCGAGGTGAGATTAGGCGGTCGACACACCTTCATTATCTTGATTGATGGCTGCCGGCTGGATGGATGGATGTGTGGACTGTGGGTGTGTGGAAGTGTGGGTGGATCATTCCGATAGCTTATCTTCTGAGCCCTGAAGGCTTGCTTTTGCTTGGAAGGCTTGGTTTGGAGGTAGCCCTGGATCATATCATATACATTCTTTACTTCGGATATTGGATTATCACGGAAGATATCTTATCATCCTGTTAACTCACGCAACTATAGAAAACTTGGTGAGAAGACAATCTAGATACTTCGCTGGAAAGATAAATGGAGGATAATGATTCTATATCCTTTGTTAAGACAGCATGTCACACCCTAGCTAGATGCCTAGTAGATCCCATGTACTCTCTTAATAAGGGAGCTTGTTTACAGTTTTGCTAGGGTGGATTTGAAAATGCAATCAATTTAAAGAAGTAAATCACAGCTTTAGTATACAACCAACTCCCAACTCCATAGTTTACACCCAGCCAGCCCAGCCAGCCCTAACAATATGAACGCGATGCTTTCCAGCAATCCCAAACCCGTCGGTAGAGAACAAAAACAAAAACCCAAAACCAATAAAGAAAAACAATGCCGTCAAGCAAAGTCCAATATACACAAATCCCATCCCATCCAAACCCACCAAAAAAAAAAAAAAAAAAATCACCCCACCCTAAAAACCAACCTCCTAATACTAATATTCGCGACATGCGTCATAGCAACCAAATGCCTCACCTCGGGCAACCCGGACGGAAAGACCAAAAACAGTCCCTGATCCAACTCCCCATCCGGACGAAACCTATCATGATAAGCCTTCTTCCCACTAATCGGCAACCGCTGAAACGTATACCGATACACCATCCTGGTGACCTTCTCCACCGGGCCCGGCAACCCGACCACCTCGCCCAGATCCGCAAACGGCTCGTAGCCAAACCCCAAATATGACACTCCGACTTTCCGCAACAGCGCCATCGCGGAGAATACCAGTAGATCGCTGACTCCGCGGGGCGCACCGGGTCGGGCGATGCACGGGTCGATGTGGTATCCGCCTTTGGCGCCGAGCCAGCGCAGCGCGGCGAAGCCTTCCACCTGTCCCTGTCCCTGTCCCTGTCCCTGTCCTGATTCTCGGGAGGTTGAGGTTGCTCCCCCGCCCCCCTTGCAGTAAATATACGTCATCAGCTCCGGCATCTCGAACGGGTCGTACTCCGTGATGAACGTCTGAGTCGTCCCGCTGGTGTTTCGCTCCGCGCGCCACGCATCGTAAATGCCTCGAAGTTCTCGCTCCAGCTCTGCTTTCCCTCCATCGGTCTCACCATCGGTCTCACCATCACCATCACCATCACCGCCAGTACCAGTACCAGTACCAGTACCAGTATGATTGCGATTATAATACCCAGGAACATAAACCTCCACCCCCATCCCCCCCTTAACCAGCTGCCGACTCTGCACAACAATCCTCTTCCGAAAGATCTTAAATTCGCTGAGCAGGGTGTCGACCACGCTGTCGTGGCAGAGCGGGTCGCCGGCGATGATGGCCACCTTGTTGAGGACTTTGTAGCAGAGCGCGCCGGTGTGCGCGAGGTTCAGGAAGATGTGGTAGCTGGGGTCGAGGAGGCCCATGTGGGAGATTTGGCCGTGGTGGGCGGCGAGGTGCGTGATGCTGGGGGGGCCGAGGGGGGTGAGGCCGGTGAGGGTTTGGATTCGGGGGGTGGTTTTTGATGATTCTGGTGGGGAGGATGGGGTGGTTGTGAGAGGGGGTGTGGATGGTGATGTTGTGGTTGTGGTTGGGATTGGGATTGGGGCTGTGGGTTTGTGGGTTGGGTCAGAGGAGGATGAGGAGTCGTGGCTGGTGCGGCTGGAGGCGAGGCTTTTCAGGGAGGAGGACGAGGTTGCAGTCGTGCTTTTTGTGCTGCTGCTACTGCTGCTGGAGGAGCGCGGGGCTGAGGGCCATTGGGTATGTGGGAGGCCGTGGAGGGCGCCCCGGTGGTGCAGGGAGTCGGCGTGGGCGTGCAGGCGCGACTCGAGGAGCTGGTCGTAGAGCGATTGGCCGATCTGGTCGGCGAGGAGGACTTTCTGGGGGGGTTGTTTGGAGGGATTTGACTTGCCCTTGACCTTTTTGGGCTCCGGAGATGACTGGTCGGGGGCTGAGGGGGACATGGTGTTGATACCGAGACAAAACAGTGCTTGCTTTAGAGAGGGTTTGGGGGGAGGGCTTGGGGAGGGCTTGGGGGAAGACTGGCATATGAAGCAGCAGACGGGCAACAGCTCTAGGCTGCCACACGGCGATCCCGGTGAATGCTCACCTGGCGTCTGTTTGTTCACGGCCGGCCGATCAGGGTCAGCATGCAGCAGCGGGTGAACTGGCTGGCGGTGGGGCGTCGCACAGCATGCTGGCCGAGGGGGGTTTTACACATTTGCTCTTGACACGGAACCGGTTGTTCTGGTCTGCTCGGTCGGAGGAGTGCCGTGGCCGACAGTAGGCAGGCAGCATTGACTGTTTCAGTCGGTGGATTGATACGAAGACTCATCTTTCTGCCGCCTGCTTTGTCCCCTTTGTCCCGCCCCCGAGCCCTATGCAGCATACAACGAGACGTCTATATTTGTCTCTTTCATCGCATCTGCTGCCTAAACCATCGCACAGCCATGCTCCTCTTGAGCTCGCTCGTATTGCAGCCACAGCCGCAGCCAGACCCTGCCGGCGAGTGGAAATATGGCTGCCTGCATCGTCCCTCAGCAGTCCATAGTCAGTTAGTCACGATCAATCCAGGGAAAAGCTTGTCAGTCCAAGCGGGGCCAGGGTCGCTCAGGGTCCCGCCGCCCCGTCTGATTGGCTGGTACCGAAGCTTGAGCGTCTCGCTGCGCCCGCTGACTGGCTGCTGCGGCGGCTTCAGCCCTATGGCCAGATGAGGTATTAATAGGGCCGGTGGCCGCGGGTGCCGTCGGAATACTAGTCGTAGACTACGAGTAGCAGAACACTAGCAGAACACTAGCAGAATACGAGTAGCAGCATAGTGGCAGCATAGTGGCATACTTCGTAGATCATAGACTAGACTGCCATGGCAGGTGAAGACTGAACATTCCAGTGGGCAAATGACGTTCTGACTAATACGCATCGCCTGCCTGAAATGGCATCCAGCTCGTCTGTCGGCATCAGTTTTGTCCTGCATCTCTTTTTGTTCATTGAAACCCATTTTCGTGATCCCAGCAATCATCAAACATGTAATTTCCCATGGCACCATGGCCCCCACAAACCCATCATCGCCAACATCCGCATCCGACCATCAGCCGCTCGGAACCTCGGAATATCTGCCCTCACGTGACGCGCATTCCGACATCATCATCACGCGAAATCCCCTCAAGACCCGCAGCAAATTGGAAATTTTAATCACGACGCGAAATAAATGCGACTAATTTCCAGCCCTGCTAGACTCCCTCAAGCGATTACATACTTACGTCCATCCATCCATCCATCCTACACACCTACATTAGCCGTCATGCATCTCCGCCCAAACCCCCCCATCACGCGCAGCCACCCCCTTCCCCTCACCGGGCAACACCATCGCACCACCGTCCCCCAAGGGCCCCAACTGGAAGTCTCCCTCGCCGAGCCGTCGGACAGCGCTGCCCTCACCGAGGTGTTCCTGCGCGCCTTCTCGGACGACTTCAATCTCCGGCTGTTCCCGTGCACCCCGGACGTACGGAGCTGGTGGGTGGAGCACTTCCGGCGGGATATCGAGCTAGCCAGAAGCCAGCATCCCAGCTGTGCGGTGCTAAAGGTGGTGGGGGAGGGGGGTGTCATTGCGGGGTTTGCAAAGTGGCAGCTTCCTTTTGTCTCTGCTTCTAGTGCGACGAATGGTGAGGAGGCCAAGGTGCACTGGCCCGCGAGCTCGGATTCCGAGCTGTGCGATCGGTTCTTCGGAGATATCCATGCGGAGAGACAGAAGAAAATGGGGGGGCAGCCACATTACTGTAAGTCTGTCATCTGCCTGTCTCAGGCCGGGCTGACTGCTGACGGTCAGATCTCGACATGCTCGGCACCAGCCCCGACTTCAATGGGCGCGGGATTGGATCGGCGCTGCTCCGCTGGGGGCTGGAGCGCGCGGATGAAGCGGGGGTCGACACGTTCCTGGCGTCGACGCCACAGGGCCGGCCGTTGTATGAGAAGTACGGGTTCGGGGTGGTGCGCGAGTGGGAGGTGATTCCGGGGTATCGCCAGGCGGCGATGGCGCGGTGTGTTGAGAAACAACCCAATGATAGGCGGCGGTGAGCTGCAGATTGTGATGCCTAAGAAAGACACAAAGACACGTAGACACGTAAGTCCCCCAAAATAGACCAACCACGGATCCTCGGCTCAGCCCTACAGGGCGAGCCCCACCGACCCAAATCCGGCCAAATATAACCCCCGGCTCTCCCATTCCGGCGCGTCGTCGCTTTCCCGGCCACCCCTGTTGTTTCTCCCTAGTTTCCTTCTCTTCTTTTTCTTTCTCTCCCGCACACATGGTGGCTCTGCCTCACCCACCACCACCATGTCCTCTCCCATCCCCAAGCTCCTCCGCGAGTCGAGCGACCTCACCATCTCCTCCACCACCGGCGGCCCCAACTCCACCCCAAACACCGTCACCTTCACCCGCGTCCCCCGCCGATCGCTCAACCCCTTCACCAGCCCCCAGCCCGCCAGCCTCCGCCTCACCCACCAACCCCTGTTCCGCAACTCGCTGCTCGCCGGCGTCGGCTTTCTCGAACTCGCCAACGCGGCCGACTTCGCCGCGAACGTGTGGAACGACATCCCCGTGCCGCTGTACGCCCTCATCCTCATGGCCATCGGCGGGCCCATCGCCCTGCTCATGACGCTAGTGGCCGCCCGCGACTTCTACCTCAGCTGGACCAACGTGCAGCTTCTCCGCCAGGAACGCTCCCACCTGCAACACCTCCTGACGACGACGACGACCACCACCACCACCACCACCACCACCACCACCACCAACCTCATCCACACGCGTCTCGGGGTCAACTACCGCGAACTCGGCACCGAGCTGGTCGACCGCATCATGATGGACGGGCTGATGGGGCTGGGCGCGCTGCTCGTCGGCACGGGCACCATCATGGCGATCTGGGGCGCCGACCGACACGTCTACCACGCCAGCAACCTGCTGTCCGGATACATCGGCAACGGACTGGCCGCGCTATTCGGGCTGCTGAATGCCGTCTGGTCGGGGTACCTGATCATCCGCTTCCAGAAACACTACAAAGCGTGCACCGCGCCCAGCTCGTCCCCGTCGCACCCGGGGGTCGGCGTGTTTCGCGACCCCCTGAAACTCCGTTTCCGGGGGCTACAGTGGCACGCCGTGGTCAACGGCGTCAACGGGCTGGTCGCCGGCGGCGCCAGTCTCGTCACCGCCACCATGTGGTACGGCTACGTGGTGCTGATTCCCTGCATCATCAGTCTGATCGCCTGCAACTGGTTCTGGAGAGACCGGCTAGGATACGACCGACCGCTGTTTCTGCCGGTGGCTGAGGACCGCGGCGGCGTGGAGGAGTTACTGGCTGAGTTGGCGTACGTCACGCAGGTCCATCGCACGATCATCGCCGGCGGGGACCCCCTGCCCCGTTCTGTCGTGGATAAAGGGGATTTAGATTCAGTGGTGACGTTCGTGGCGCGGAACTCCATGTTCGAGAGTTTCTGTTCCTGGGTCGACCGCCTCGACGGCGGCGTTGAGGGATTACTAGGATTTGAGCCAGGCGTGCAGGTTATCAGTCTCTGTCCGAAAGACCTCGTCGCTCTAGGCAGGAGCAACGAGAGAGTCGTTGTCGAGAAGGTCCAGGAGTTTCTGGGCCTGTATGCCCGGAAAGCGTTTGCGTATCGCGAACGGTATCTGTTGGAGTTGGTCGGGTTTGCGGTCTGGTGGGAGACCAGACCTGAAGCCGAGGCTCAAGTTGCTGCTGACGGGGTTGAGCTGGAGTCTTCGTGAGCTTGGATAGGCGCATTGAGTGCGCCTCGCTTCTGGTGCAGGACACGGTTGCATGCTTGCGTGCATTGACTGCATAGACGCTAGATATATGCTGTGCGTATAGACGAATTACTGTAATACTAATGATATGACATGTGGTAGTGGTCAGTAGTGGTCAGTAGCCAGTAGGGTAGTGTTGTACAACAGCCTGCGTAATGATGCCATGGAGAGTAATACCCCCGTAGTCCTGCAACATGACATACTATCCCCCTTGCTTGCTTGCTACAGACAAACCGGATTTAATTTATTGGTGATGAGGAACCTCCATATCAGCCAATTATTCCCAAATAATTACTAAAGCAGTAAGCCATCCACCACCACCAACCACACTCCAGAAAACATCCTCTGTAAGTAAAGATAGAACTACTAATCTCCACCCCCAAACCCCATTACTACAACGATCCCAGCACCCACATAGTATATACCATTCACTTAAACCCCAAACAACCCTACCACCCACCACTGATATTCGATATTCATCCATCCATACTACAAAATTCACCATATCAACACATGCACATTCCATAAAAAAAGATTCACTCCCCCCATTGAACAATACTATTAATTGAATGGCCATCTCGCAGACAGTGAGGGGAAGGGAGAGGAGGGTGTACTATATAAATAAATAAACCCTTCTCCTTTCCTTGTCTCTTCCTCTTTTCTTTCCCTCTACATATCTTCCTCCCCCCCCCCCCCCCCACAACGTTTCAGAATGGTATGGTATGATACGATATACCAAACACCAAAGCCATCGAACCAAGCTCATACCTCCGGGGGTGGAGTATACCTACATTTTTCTCCAATCCTAGATATCCTAGAAAGATAAGCGTTTACGATCAAGGTACCTAGTCCGTCAATGGATACAGCGCATGTATGTATGTCATACAAACCTTGGTACCAACCAGGAGTACGAAATAATACATCAGGCTTCGAATAGGTATGCACCAGATAACAAAAAGGAAGATCAGCGGTTTAATTAAAGTGTTATAAAACAGCCTGGTACTTGAATCAGCTTCAGCCTTCGAGAAAATACGTCTTTCTGGAATACCGGAAAGAAAACCGAGGTTTGGGGATTACTACATCGATGGAGTACTTAGAAGGACATGCAGTCATGTCGCCTAGGTATGAGGGCGGGATAATTATCGAGCTTTGAATGCAGGGTGTGAGGGCGCAGGTAGGTAGTATCAGACAGCAGGGAATACAAGTGCGACTGCAACACAGCCTGGTCAAATCAACTTCAACCCTAGACCCTCGAAATGTGATGCTTCTCTCTGGTACGCCATTAATACAAAAGATTGGTATTACTGCGTCGACAGACTGTGCGACAAGCAACAGAACACGCTTTCGCTTTCGAGGTTGCTACCTACGGTTGTCCGTCCGCCAGTATTACGGCCCCGATGGCAGCAAATCCTGAACGTGTCGCCGAGGGTGATGATTCCAATTCCAACAATTATATATATAACTATACCATACCTCTAAGGTTCACGGAAGATTTGGATAAAGATCAAGTACAGAAACCGCACGGAGAGCAAGCAACGGTTATACTCCCCAGAGACCGGCTATTAGGCCTTTTTCCTCGCGTGCTTAACGAAAATCACCTAGGTACTCCAGTTGGAGATTATCATCTTTTTTTGGGAGGGGGGGGGGCTGGCTACAAGTTGGGTGTGGTCTAGCTGGAGAACCTCCAACGCGACATTGTGGAAAGCTTTGATTGTTGGCTGGCTGGATAGTAGTGGTATTTGTTGATGGAGGAGGTCTTGGTGACATGACAATATATTACAGTTTCAAACAGCTCAGGTATAAATGCCGGGTACTATGACACCAGAGGGTTACTCTGTATCCATGCTGCAGTGCACCGGGCGAGAATGTCTGCAAAACGGAATTTGACAACAAGGTGATGTTCTTCTTAGGTCGATATGACGCGAGCCCAATGGGCGAAGATACTACTTATTTCTCCCTACTAGATGGATGTTCCACTCGCCGTGGTGGGAAGTCCAACTGCTGCGGCGCTGAATTGCAAGGATCTGAGTTTTCAGGCCTTGCTAAGTAACGTCTTTTGCCTGAAACAATGTCGGGTTATGAGCCAGCCATTCTAGCCGCCATTGCCGTTAGAAGAAATTAGCTGTGTGGAAACTACTTCACCATATTCGCTTACAAAATATCTGTTGATGATTACGGGGTAGTTATCGGGGTGACAAGGGAGTTACACCGATACACTGTGCGGTGCGTTTAACTGGCTGGATGGAAATAGGCATGAAGATATCACAAAACGACAGGGAAACACCCGTGAAGAATATGTCTGATGGAATAAATGCAGGGGTAGCGACTATCAAGATAGGGCTTGGTTTAAACTATTGTTACCAACAGAACGCCTTATTCAAAACTAGGTACCTCTTCTGCCAAACAGATATGGAACTGAAATCAATACCGAAGACGAAAAAAAATGAATCATCACAATCGAGGAGAGTGAAAACTCGCTCTGCTGAAATTGATTTGGAGAGATTTACATCGCACAAACATTTGACCAAATCTTTTGTCTTACCGAGGAAGGAGAGATTGTCCTCTGCCTACTTAGGGCTCTTCAAGTTACACACAATGAAAAGAATATGTTGGGATGATGGTAAAAATGTCTTTGCCGTTCGGACGAAAATGAAAGCAACTATTGACTGGGGCTTAGCAATGTACGGAAGAATTCATCATGATGGACTTATTCTCAGGCTTGCATGTAAGTCTGTCCCAGATGGTAGGTATATTCGGTTAGGGTTACTAACGGTCTGGATGTGCCGTCAGAGGATGTAAAAATACTATTTTGACCAGAGCAGGCTTACGTGTGTAGTCTTTCGCCTAGAAGGACCACGAATGTACTCAGTTCTCTGGTGGTTGGTTCCTCTGATCAGAGGTCCATAAAAATACTAACGGTGACATAATGCTGTTATATCATTGCAGTAGCTGCTGCAACCACTACCATAACATACAGCGCACAGAATCACAACATGCTGGGTCTTATCTCCATGGCCGAGCTTTCCAACAGCCGATCTATCAGCCACAGACACCAGGTTGTTTCCTCACGGTTGGTGGCCTAAATAACCCAGCGATCGATCGGCGACTGGCAGCGATTACAATCTACTCGTGACATTTGCTCACTACAAAATACTGCTGCGCTGTCTATACAATACACAGAGTCTACGAGTCATTTGCCTCTGCTGTCTCGGTCGCTGACACCGACACCGACACCGACACCGAATCTGCATCTCAGATTCACTCAAGAGACAATACGAAAGCGGATATTACCCGGTTTCTACCATATCTTCTGTCAGATATGTGACCAGAAACATATCGAGACACGGAGGGTATATTCTCGACTGCCCCCCGCTTTGGTCCCCGGTGGGTTTGATCCCACGCTATCGGCCCGGATACGATGGTGTTTTTTTCTATGGTATCGTTATAGATATGGACAGTATCTTGAACTATGAGGCTGCTTTTCGGTCAAACAGAATATATCTACTTTGCTGTGCTCCTATCGCTACCAACTAAGGTAGTAGGCAGTGTGTTTAAACAGCGCTGCGCGCTACCTACCTAGGTGTTATGTTATTGTCCTAGATGGATAGTTCATTCCTCTTTCTATTATAATACGAGCCATGCTGACCCCGTTCCGAACTTCAAATTATTGGGGGGTTCCGTGGATATTCACCTCCCCTTTCGTGCGGAACGTCGGGCGTTGTGATTGGGTTTGTGGGCCTGTCTGTGGGTTTATGCTTCTGTCTCGTTACTGAACTAACTAACCCTCAGTGAATCTTGTGTGTCTTTCATGGATATACCTGAGCAATATGGCCTTGAACCGGGATGATCGTGCTATTTTTGACCACGGTATGGGATATTAAGATTTAAGGGGGAGGGGGGAGGGGGTTGGTGAAACATCTATACCTACCTACCTACCTACCTGTATCTATTGAGACTCACCTACCTATAAATAGCCGGTTGGAACGCGGAGAAGATTTGTCTGCCCTACCATACATACTCTAGTACTCTACTGTCTAGTGTCTAGTCTAGGCTTACTACGTCCTTTCGCTCGTGTCTACAGTGACAATAAGTGGTACTGCTATTGCAGCCATTAATTAGCCCGTGGCTTCTTCTGGTTCAATTAACTGTATACATCTTCAGTTGCCGGTAAAGTATGTCCGAGGAAAGAATGTACATCATGTATTCACATGCACGCTATGCTAAAGAAGCTACGCTCCTTACTCAATCATGTATACAGGCGCCTTGACCAGCACGTTCATGGGTCCGCGGCCGCGCACCTCCGCCGTCACGAACGACGCGAACCGGATGCGTCCGGGCCCGCGCTCGCGCTCCTCCGGCACGATGCGCGTCTCGCCGGCCAAGGCCGTCGGGCCCTGGCCCTGGCGGCGGCCCATCAGCGAGCTGAGCACCGAGCGCATGCGCTGTTCGCGCTGCGGCGGGTTGGCGTCTGATGCGCCCGGCGCCGTCTCGTCGGCCTCGTCGGCCGGGTCCAGCTCGACGGAGCCGCGCGACTCGACGCGCACGTGGGTCAACGGGGGCAGGCCCGTCTCGACCTTCATGGTGCCTTCGTGGATGATGGACCCCGGCAGGATGTACTCCACCCAGATGTCGCGCGACTCCAGCGGGATCTTCTCGGCGATGCCGACCGCGTTCTCCACGATCATGCGCGCGCCGGTGTCCAGCCCCGGCGGCGGGGGGTCGTGCAGGTGCGACACGAGCGTGGCGACCAGATGAGAAATCAGCCGGTCGATGAGCTGCGAGCGGTACTCGTCCGCCTGGGGCCCCTGGAGGTTGGTGAGCCCGTCGAGGGTGGTGCGACGCCAGTTGGAGATCCGCGCGATGGCGTTCTCTTTGTCTTCCTCGGTGCATGGCTTGGCCTGCTGCCGGCGCAGGTTCATCTCGATGCTCTTGAGCTGTCGGCTGAAGGTCGGCTCTAAAGCCGGGTGGAAGTAGCGCTCAAAGACCTCCTCGACCAGCCAGCGGCTCATCACGGCGCGGCCGATCGCCGTCATCTCCTTCGTGCCGACGGTGTGCGCGTCATCGTTGACGACCCCGCTCAGCCACGAGGGCAGCGTCTCCCAGTCCTTGCGGATGGCAAAGGCCAGGTCCTTGATCGCGCCGTCCAGGCGGCCGAACCGGTTGGCGTATTCGTTGTCGTCCAGCACCGTGCGGGACACCGCCATACGCTGGTGCGCTACTGTGTTCTGGAGGTGCTGCACCTGTGCTTCTTTTTCGAAATAGTATCGCTTCACCTTGGAGTATTTGGCCTCTGCATATGCTGTTAGTTGGGTTTCTTTTGCTGCAAGAAACCGAGAAGACAAGAAGTGAGGCACTTACGCAGTTCATCGTGCTTCTGGACTAGAGTCCGCACGTCGATTTCGCCCGCCTCTTCGCGAGCATCCCGACGGCTGTCCCGGGAGCTGGGCGTGCTGCGACCCTGCTCGGGTTGCTGTGCAGCCGCGTTTCGGAAGCCAGCTTCCTGGGCGTTTCCTGGACACTGTGCAGGTCCAGATGGAGGGGGTTGGCCCGCGGGCGGGCCTGACGGACGTTCCGACATGCCAGTCGCAACCGTGTCTTGAGGGTTGGGGAGTGGACGTAGTGGCGACGGAGGACCGATGGATTGGCGCGATGGGGGGCGAGCGCCGACCGTGGGGTCCAATTGGGGCTGTGCTGGGGCCAGGTCGGTGGGCGGTCTGGCCGGCTCCACCGGGGACGAGCGAGGGGGGTGGTCGGGCAGACCGGAGTCGGTATTGGCGCGCTGAATCGAGGGGTGTGGTGAACGGGGGGGTCGTGTGTCAAGGGCTGGCCCTGCGTTCTGCGGCATGGGTGATCGGTTCGGGGTCTGCGGTTGGGGCGGGGAAGCTGACGGCTGAGCTTGGTTCCGGGGCTGGGGCTGAAACGGAGCTTCCTGCGGGCCGACAGACGGTGTTGACGGAGCAGTCGGAGCTTGTTGGAATTGGGGCGGAGGCTGCTGTTCCTGCTGCAGCTGAGGGGGTGGCTGTTGCTGTTGCTGTTGCTGTTGTTGCTGCGGCTGTTGTGGTTGCTGTTGTGGTTGCTGCTGTGGCGGTTGCTGCTGCTGCTGCTGCGGCTGAGGATACGGTTGTTGATACTGCTGCGGGGAATGACGCGGCGGCTGAGGAATCTTCTGCCACGGGGAGTCTAGTTCATGCTCTTTGGACTTGGCGGTGGCCGGGCGGCGATCGGACGTCGTGTCGACCGACAACGGACGCTGCTGCTGGAGAGGAAATCGACGGGGCTCGACAACCGGGGGAGTCTTCTTCACCGACCGGCTGCGCTGCAAGATGCCGCCGGACTGGTCGCGGGAGGCGGATGAGTGGAGGGAGAAGATGCTGCGGCGAGACTTGCGCGGTTCGGGCTCGGCGGCCTTGACGAGCTCGTCGGGCAGAGGCCAGGCCTGGGGGGGGGAAGCCGTGGTTGGACCGCGCTTATCGGGGGGAGGTCAGCATCGGGGACAGCCAGCGTGGCAGGAAGCAAGTGGAGGAGGTACCGGAGAGTCGTCGCTGCTGCTGTTGCTGGTGTTGCCGCGGGAGGGCCCTTGTCGCTGGCTCTTGGAGCGACGGAGGGGTTGGACGACGGGGCTGGCGGAGGGCGGGGAGTAGGGGATGTAGGAGGACTTGACGGAAGCGGTGGAGGCGGAGGGGGGGATGGCGGTTGTGGTGGGAAGTGTTTGTGTTGGTGTTGGTTTAGTTGTAGAAGTGGTGGTGGTGTTGTTGGGCAGAGGCAGAGGGTCGCGGGAGGTGGAGGCGGAGAAGCGGCGGTCGAGATCGTCGTCGGGGTAGACGCGAGGGACGGCCGCAGGCAGATGCTCGACGGATCGGAATGCAGTCGCGGCAGCGGAGGGCTTGTGCTTGCGGCGGAAGAGGGGCATGGAGAATGTGGTGAGACGGAGAGGGGAGAGAGGGATAAGAGAGAGAGAGAGAGAGAGAGACAGAAAGAGTTGGGCGATAGGAGGGGAAAGAGAGAGAGAGAGAGAGAGAGGGCTGAAACCGCCGGGAAAGCACCGCAGCGCCAGAGAGACAAAGGGCGGGACGGCGCGACGGCGATTGGCGCTCGACACGAGCACTAACAAAGTACCTGCAGCCCCGTGCTGACGGCTCTTCTGCTCTTACGGGCTACGGGGCATGTCCCTAAGCACTAGACAGAGACACACTGACAGTCTGACACTGACACTGACACTGACACTCACTCACTCACGGTCGCAGTCACTACTTATGCGGCAGGGATCCGGCCAGGATCCGGCACTGCCTCGAACCGCCCCCAACCGATCATCCCCTTCGGCGTTCCAGGTATATCTGTCTGTAAAGTGTATATCCACTAAAGTAGTTCATTCATATACGCGATGGCTAGCATCTTGTAGGTTCCATATACAATCGTTCAACCC
>KZ826018.1:0-64290 GCA_003184645.1 Aspergillus ellipticus CBS 707.79
TTATTTATTTTATTTATTTTATTTATTTTATTTATTTTATTTATTTTATTTATTTTATTTATTTTATTTATTTTATTTATTTTATTTATTTTATTCTAATTAACTAGCTTGTCTGGGTGGTTTAGTTAACTCTATATTATAATCCTTCAGGACTTTCTTTTTCTACTGGTCTAAAATGAAGAAGACCAGCTATAATTTATTCTATCGCCTACTTTCTGTCTTTTACTGATTATAAGCAGAACTATCTCTACTACCAGCTCCACGCTAGACAGGCTACAGTCTATAATTATTATCCGCTATCTACCCCTGAAAATTATTTACCTCCTAATTCTCTGTTTTTTAAGCGTGTATGCTTGCTTGTCTATCTGAACTAAAATTAATCTTTTATTTCCTCTTTCTTTTCTCCTTCTCTATCTTTCCTAGGATGTTATGCTGTGCAGATAGAGAAGAGATGATTTTTATAACTATATTGCGATTAATATCTGTAAAACAATTTTTAACTAAACTCTAGTAAAATATATTTATTAAATATTTTAATTATATATACTTATTTATATTATTTAAATAATATTTTATTATATATATATAAAATATTATGATAATTAATTTTAATAATTTTTAATTATTCTATTTATTATTAATTTAATCTTATCTAAATTATTTAAATTAATTATTTATTATTTAAGGTATAGTATAGATTTATAATAGATATAATATTTATTCAAAAATGTTTTTTTATAAAGAATATAATTTGAATATCTGATTTATTATTAGAATAATATAAAAATTTATTATTATTTATATAAATTTTTTATAATAGTTATATATATAAAAATACTAATATAATAATTAAATAAAATAGTTTATTATAATTATTTTATTTTAATGTTTTATTACAGCTAGAAAATCATTATTGATTTCTATTATTTAATATTATTTTATATTTATTAAAAATAATAAAATATATATGAAAGTTTATAAACAATACTTTATTTTTTTATTAAAATATTAACTATAAATTATTTAAGTAATACTCTAGTTTATATAAGATTATTAAATTTATTGAATATTTTATATATTATTTAAAACCACTACAGTTATATAAGATTTATTTTATTCTATTTATAATTTAATTCAAATCTGTACTGTATTTTAATATTAATAATATTTATATTAATATACTTGTTTATTATTATACTAATTATTTCAAATATAAGTCTATTAAATATAAAAGTATTGATAATAAATATTAGTCTGAAAATACTGACTGTTATATAATTAAATAAATTATTTGTAAATATAATATATTTATAAATTATATTTAAAATATTATCTATATTAAAAAATATAAAGTTTTAATAATATATAAATAGTTATTAAAATATTAATCCATCTAATTTTATTTAAAATTATTAAGAATATTTCTAGTTATATCTTATTTTCTTTACTATTATTTCTTATATTATTATTTTCTTATTCAATATTGTATTTAAATTATTGTATACTAGACTTATATATATTAGGAATAATAGTTTTTTTTATATTTATTAGTTTATATAATATCTTTACTATATACATCAGGTTTAATATATATAACAGCTATATTTTACTATAACCTATCTAGTTAACCGCGTTACTTATCTGAGGATATTCCTAATATAATTATACTTTTATTATTTTATAAAGCCCGGTATAGTCAGCTATTATAAATATAAAATTATGATTTATAAATAAAATTAATAAGTTATAAAATTAATTCAAAAATATATATATTATTAACACTCTTTATTTAATTAATATAACCTTTATTATTACATCTATATTAATTATATTTATTATATTTAAACTATATTTTATCTCTATTTATATAATAAATAGTATTAAAATTATAAATATATATTATATATTGATAATCAAAATTATTAAAATTATTAAAATTATTAAAATTATTAGATTTATTTACTATAATAATATAATTATATAGGAGCCTCTATATGTTAAGATATATATAATATTATTAATAATAATATATAAACATTATACAGTATTAAAGATTATATAGACTCTATTAAAGTATACTATAAAAATTATAATAATACTTATTTTTATATACATTATCTGCTATAAAAACATGTATATAAAATAATAATCTATATATAAAACATCCTATAAAATATTATCATTAAAATACTTATCTATAATAATATAAATATAAAAATATTAGAATTTTGTAATATAGGGAATAAAATCAGTTAATTAAAATAATATAAAATAATAAGAATATTTTATGGAAAAAGCTTATATTATTCAAACTTAGAATTAAATAAATTAATGTAAAGATCCAGATTTATTAAAGACATAAGATTAGTTTAAACAAATATAAATAAAATAAAATAACTTAATTAAAATAAATTTAAAGTTCTGAATAACCTAATTCGAGTAAAAATGTAGAATTTGTAAAAATAAAAAATAAACAATTTAAAATATAATTTATAAATATAGTTATAATATATAATATATTTTATGATAATTTTATCAATCTTATAATTATTGATAATTTTATTATTCTTAATTTTAATCATAAAAAGTAATTTAATATATTTATAAAATAAAAAATATTAATAAATATATAACAATAATAAATTATAGTTATATAATAAAAAATATATTTAAAATTGTTTATAAACACAAAACTTTAATATTATAAATAAATTTATTAATATATTTAATAATTAAGACCTTTCTACGTAATTATAGATTAAATTTATATTTAATAATTTTAATAATAAGTATAGTATATTTTTAATATAAATAATCAAGTATTTTGATATTTATTTAAAATAATAATAATAATAATAATATATATAATTTTAATTATAATAGTAAACATTTAGTTAAATATTTATTCAATATAAATATATAATAGAAAATTTATAATAAACTTTATTATACTAATTCTAAAAAATTAGAATAATATAATAAACTATAATAAACTATATACTTTATAATATTAAATGTTATTAATAAAATATATTAAATAATAAATAATATATTACTTTAATATATCATAGCTTTACTATATAATAATATATTTAATAATATAGATTATATTTATTTTAAAAATAATATTTATTACAGTAGTAATAACAGTTATAATATTAATATTATATTTAACATATAAGTATTAATTTTAAAACTTGATATTCAATATAAAGTTTTAATAATATATTTAATAAGTAATAATATCAAACTATAGTTTGAAAAAAAAACTTTTAATTCTTCGATAATAAATATTATGTAATAATTAAGATTATAATAATTATTAAAAAGATATATATTATTAATATAAATCATATTCTTTTATATATAACAATTATAGCTATTTGTAAAAGTATAAAATATATTAAAACTAATTTTTATAATATATATATAATTAGATGAATTTATAAATATCTATTAATTATTAAAAGATTTTTTTTTAAAATATTTAAATATTATAATAATATAAATTTATAGTATTCTCTATATATACAGCTATTATATATATTAGTTTCTATAGCAGATAGTTTGTATCAAGATAAATATTATTATATTCTGTATACTATATTTTAAAGAGTTTATATATTAGGTTTTACTACTATATATTTTTCATATCTAATTACTAATAATATATTTATTTCAATATAAAAATCCTTATAAATACTAGTATATTTTTAGATTTTTTAAATTAATATAGCTTATTCTACTAAGACTATATAAGTATTCAAATTATTATTATTATTATTTATTTCGATTTAATTAAATTTTTATAATACGTAAAATAATTTAGTATAGTTTAAATATTAAAATTTACAAAATAGGATTACTAAAAATATTGTTTCATAAACTTAATATATTAGTTACAATTACTTTAATTATATATTTTAAAAATTTTAAAAAATAAGTTTACTAGAAAACTATTATTATATATTAATAAGTTATATAAAATATTATTAAAATTTATTATAATAATTAAAAAATAGTATTTATATTTCTTTATTTAAATTATTAATTAGTTTATATTCAAGTAAATTATATTAATATTTTATAAAATTATTTACTACAGCTGAAATCTAAATTATTTATATTAAAAAATCTAATTTTATTATTTTATTATGATATGATAAATTAATTAAGAATTTATTTATTAATTATTTTTATTTTTTATTTATTATACTCTAGTAAACTGTACTATATTCTTTATAATGTTTATATTATTAGCCCTTTCTATATTTATTATAATTACTATTTTTATTAAATTTAATGAATATTTATAAAACTAATAATAATATAATATAATATTTTTTTCTTATTCTATTTTATTTTATTTTAAAAATTATTGATATTTATATAATTGTTTATTAACTGCTGTACTAGTAATTAAAATATAATAAAATATTAATAAACTTATTTATAACTAGATATAACAACTAATATTTCTGTAAAATAAATTAATAATATTATAATTTATAAAACATTAATTTATTTATTAACTAACGGATTAAAAAATATTATATTATTTAAAAACAAACTTATAATTAAAATTAATTTAGAAATAAAAATTTAAAATTCTATTTTTAATTTTTAATATAATTTTACATTTATTAAATATAAAAATTATTTAATATATACTATCTTACTAGAGTAAAATAGTTTTATTAAATTTACAAAATATTTTAAAACTAATCTTTTTCTAGTTTTAATTAAACTTAATGATATATAATATGTATATACTAATATTACTGTTTAAGAGTTTATGTAAATATTTAGTTAAAAAATAATATAATTGGTTCATATCATTTAAATTGAAAATAAATTTAAATAAATTAGTATAATTAAAGCATTATTTTAAGTTTTATTTATAATAATATTTAAAATAACTTATATTATAAAATATATCTACTAAGTTTTTCTAAAAAGTTTTAATAATAGATATTAATATAGTAAAATCTAACTAAGTTTATAATAATATATTTCATCAGTATAATAATACTATTGGTAATATTAATAATAATATTTATACTAATTTAAATAATAATATATAATTATAAAACTTATAAAATTAATGAAGTTAATTGTTCTAAATTATTTGAATGATAAATAATTAAATAATAATAATCACCAGTTATGGAATAATAACTATATTTATATTATTATTATATTTATTTTTATTTTTAAAAAAGTAAGTTTTTTAATTATCAGTAAATATTTATAAATTAATCTGATTATATATATATCATAAAAATTAATTTTAATATATTTTATAATTCTGTAGATAGCTATAGATATTATATAATAAAATAATATAAATTATTTTAATAACAATTATATTTTTAATCTATCTAATATTTATTATCTAGATAATTAAAATATATCTGTTTTTAAGCTCCAGCCTATTATTAGTATTTATTTAATATATTATTAAAATTGTATGTTAAATAATTAGTTTTATAAATATTTATCATATTTCAAATATAATATTAATACTAGAGCTGCTATTATTATTGATATTATTAAATATATTATTATTAAAGCTAATAAAATATTTATAACTATTATTTTATATATTATAGTATTATTATTATCATTAGTTTTAATATTATAATAATTTTAATAAAGTATATCTTAAAATAAAATATTCAAATAATATTATCAATATTATATTTACTGAGTATATTTCTGATATAAAAATATATTATTTTTTATATATATTGTTTTACTATTTCTAGTTTATTTTAATATATTAAGATTATTATACAAATACATTTTATTAATTTAATAAAATCTAATTTCTTTATCAATAAAGATATTATTAATTATAAAACTAGTATTATAAATTTTAATTAATATATTATTATAATATTATTATATAAGAATTTCTCGTTTTTTATATAATAAAAGTCTCAACTAAATTATATTATTAAATCATTTATATATATAGTTCAAGATATATAAAATATTAATAAATATAATAATATTAATAAATATTTAAAACCCTTAATAATAATATCTTATTTACCAATTGTAAATTTATATTTGAATTATTATTATTCTATAATTATTTTATAAATACGAATTTTAGTTTTATGAAAATTACAAATATATTTATTTGAAAACTAGTTCTGAATTATTATATATATTTTAATTAATATAATAACAATTAATATATTAATATATATTATTTATATTTTGAAAAATCCATTACTTATAACATAATCTATTAAAATATATTATTTAATGTAGGTTAGTATTTTATATATTATTAATATTATATTTTATTATATATTTAGTAAGAATTATATAAAATGAACTATAATTATTATTATTATATAATATTTTTAAATTGTGATTAAAATAAGATTTATTAAACTTTATATTAGTTTTTTTATAATAAAATAGTTTAATTAGTAAATTAAGTTTTTTAGTTTAATTATATTTTCGAATAAAACTAAAATAATATAGTATTTAAAATTACTGAAAATATGAAATAATTTTAAATATTATATTTATTTTATTAGATAGTTTAAATACTATATTAATTATTATAATATTAAAACTATTTTATCATAAAACTATAGAATAATGTTTTTTTATATATTATCTAATAAATATTAAAAAGAATTCTAATATGTTGTAAAGTTTTATTTTATTAAAATCAAATATTAGTTATATATAACTATAGATTAAATTTATTTAAAAAATATTTTTTATATATTTTAATTCTGTATAGTACATTTATATAGATTTAAATATTCGTAATATTAATTATAATATTATATTTTATTATATTTATACTAATTATATATATAAAACTTTATGTAAATTATTTACTTAAATAGCTGTTATAATACATATTTTTTCATTAATTATTAATTAAAAATAATAATTATATTTATCTATTGAATCAGAAATATTTATATTTATTTAATTGTTATGTAACATCTATTAAATAATTAATAATATTATAATATTCATTCTTCTATATATTAAATATTCAGTTATTATATAAATTACTATTGAATTATTATTTAATATTATTCTTATTAAAATCTTTAATCTATATCTAGTATATATAAATTCTTATATCTAATAATTTAAAATTAAGATAAATTACTATTCTAATATTATTAATATTTTATTTTATTTTATATATCTACTAATATTAATTATAATAAAATTAATTTTTATAATAGTTTTAATATTAGTACAGCTTTTATAAGATTTATTACAAATAATTATACTAATAATAATATTATTAATATTTTTAAATTATCCAAATATACCAGTTTCATTATATTACTATCTTTTAATTTTAAGATTTATTTATATATAAAATACATATTAATAATTTATATATTGATAAAATGTTTCATACTATATATATTAACTACATTTTTAATATCTATAAATATATTTAGTTTTTTTAAAAAATAATAATATAGTACATATAATGAAAATATACTCTATTATTTCTAATAAACTATATAATAAATTTTCAATATATTCATCTATTTTAGTAGTAATATAATCATTTATAATAATTTATAATAATTATAAATATTAAACCTTTACTAGATATATTTTAATATTTAAAAAGTTTATAAATCAGGATTATAATATATTAAAATAATATACTATTTATTATTAAATACATTTTATTAATAAAATTTAATAGTATAAGTTATATAATTTATTATAGTTTAGCATATTATTTTAATTATTTTAAATTAATTTAATAAGTTTTATATAACGTTTTTATTGTATATCTAAATTAAATAAAAATATAATTAAATATTTATTATTTTAAATTAATTTATTAAATATATTAGATTTATTTCGGATTTTTATACATAAAAAATACAATATTAAGAATATATATTAATTAAATATATATAAATATATAATTAGAATTTATTATTTACTTTTATTTTGAATAGAAATATTTATTTTATATCAAATTTCTAATATAGTGTATTTATTAATTATTTATAATATTTATAATACCTGAGTATTATATATTATTTATAAATTAATAAATAAATCAAATATATTATATAAATAGTTAAAGATATTCTATAATATATATATATATATATTAAGCTACTCTCTCTAATTAATACTGAATATTTTGGAAATATAAAGTACTATAAAATTAATAAAATTAATAAAATTAATAAAATTATTATAAAATATATTATATATTATAACTATATTTATAAACTATATTTTAAATATTTTATTTCTTAAAAGAACTATAGTTCTTAAACTAACTAATAGTTCTTGACTAAATTTATTAATATCTCTAATCGTATTAATAAAATTAAAATTATTTAATAAATCTTATTCTTTATTTATGTAAATTCTAAGATTTTACTTCAATTAATTTCTTAATAATTCGGGTTTTTACTCTAATTAATAAGATTCTATTTTATTAATATAATCAACAGTTGAGCGGCCCACCCCCCTGCCTGAACTGCTTGATATTATTAAAATGAAGCCTTTAATTTAATATAAAAACTTATAAAAATATTATATAATTAAGTACTAGATAGTTCAGAATACTATATATTAGTAACTAATATTAAGATAATTAGTATAGTATAAAGATATATATAAGAAGATCTTTATAAATAAAGATTAACACTTAATCTGATTATTTTTATTATTTTATATCTTTTTTTCTTATTATATTATACTCTGGGGTTTTTTAATATCAGTATTAAGTTTATTATTCTAAATTTACTGATAATATTTCAATTGTTTTAAAACTTATTAATATATTTTAAAATAGATTTTTAAAAAATTAAACTAATTACTATAATTATAATTATAGTATTTTAGCTTTAAATTTAATTTCTATATATATATTAAAATATATTAAAATAATATTATTTTTAATATACTTTTCATTAAAATTTAAGATTAAATTACTATTGTAGCTATTAAATACTAGAAACATATGTTTATTTATTCATTTATTTTTAATTTATATTGAAAACTATGAAAATTTAATTATATTAATAATCTAACTATTATTATTACTAATTTTAATTTTTTCGATAAAAAAATAGATCAATCCTTATATTCTATTTTAAAATATATTTTATTTTTAAAAATTAAAATTAAAAATAAAACTACTCTATTATATTAAATATATTTAATTAAAATAATCTATTTTAATTTTCTAATTAAATCAAAAACAGCCAGCCAGGCTTTTAAAAATCAATTATCATTTTATATTAATTATCTCTATAAAGTTTATTTTATTAAAATTATATATATTATTTAATAAGATTTTATATTTTTATATAAGTTTTCAAATTTGATTAAACTAGTTTTTTATAATTTTAAAAGCTTTTATCTTAATTTTTTAATATTTATATTATCTAATAAACTAAATATAAAATGATTTATAATGTTTAATAAAACTGTAGATTTAATTAATATCTATTTTTTCAGATATTAAATAACTCTTTTTATATAGAATTAAATTAATTATATTTCTATATTTAAGTAGCTGAGAATTTATATTTTTTTATTTAAAGCTAGAATCTATTTAATAAATAATTATTTTTTTTAAATAATCTTTAATATATATAAACTATATCTTGAGTAAAATTATATTTAAATAATCAAGTATAAAGAATAGTTTGAATTATATTTTAAATATATACTGCTTTATAACTACTAGTAAATTAATTTTTTAAATAAGTTTAATAATAAAAAAAATTCTACCTTTCTATTCTATCTATATTCTTAATAATATAATTATTTTTGGTAGTATCTGTAGTAGTCAAATAGCTTCAGATAGGAATTTAAGGTAGTATTTTTAAAAGGGGCCGCCGCCTAACCCGGTAGACCGCCCAACTGTTGATTATATTATTATTTTAGATTTTTAATTATTCTATACTTTTTATATAGTCTTAGTTTTTTATTATATTATTGAAGTTAACTAATTATATTCCTTATTTCAAGAAAGTCTAGTATTTTATTAATTAATTATATTTATTCTTTTAAAAAACTATGGTATTTTTATATTTATATTAACTATAAATAATAATTTTATATATTTATACAATTTTTTAGTATTTTTAAATATATAGTTATTATATATATTATTATCTATAACAGATAGTCTATATAAAGGTAGTACTATTATAGTCTGTATAGTATACTGTAGAAAGCTTATATACCGGTTGTTACTACTGTAATTTCTCTATATATTATTAGTAATTAGGATATATATATCGTACTCTATAGAGATCATTATAATTTCATTAGTTATAAAATATAATATATTTATTTTAATATTTATTATTTGTTTTTTTTAAAATAAATAATTATTATATTTTGTTTTAAATATTATTTATAATTTTTTAAACTTTTATAATTATTATATATAGAAAAATATATACTAATTTATTTTTTTATTTTTTTTTATAATTTTTTAATGAAATAAATAAATAGAATTATTATATATAAACATCTCTGAATAAAGTAGCAGTATTAATTTATAAAATTAGTAAATTATAATATGTTTTTAATATTTTATAATTCAAATTTTTTATAGATTATTATAATGTATTCTAGGTTTATTTTAATTTTTTTATAATTAATTAAAAATCTGAAAACCATTATTTTAAATTCTAAATAATAATCTTTAATTAACTTTATATATAAGTTTATTTTAATTAAAATTTATAATATTTTATAAATTTATAATTTCTATAATCTTCTTAATATATTAATTAGTTACAACAATATGATTAAAGAATTAAATAGCTTATATTTTATCTTGAAAACTATTTTTTTCTTTATATTTTTTTATATTATATATATAATAGTACATTTTATAAAAATTAAATTATAAAAATTAAAATAAATTTATAAATTAATTAATATATATCTATAAGTTTCTATATTATTTTTAAAACGAACTAGTACTGTTAGCAATAAATTTAAATATTATATTCATTTCTATACAAAATATTTAATAAATTAAGTTTATTTTTAATTTATATTCAGGTTTAAGATTAATTTTTAAATTTAGTTTTTTACCTGAATTAACAGACTGGTGTTTTAAGTTTTATAAATATTATTTTTTAAAATCTTAAATTAATCTGATATCTCTTTTAGTAATATTTCTAATAATTATTTTAGTAATTGGTTTAATAATTATTCAATAATTCTTTTAATAACCGTTCTAGATCTAGACATCTATAAGTAATTTTGATTCATACTATTTATAATTATTTTATTTATAATTTTGTATACTAAATTTATTTTCTGTAATCCATTGAAATCTAGATAACTTAAATTTATCAAGTCTTTAATAACAAGAATAGAATTCAATAAACAGCTGTTTGATATATATTTATAATATCTTAATATAATTATATTTACTTTAAATATTATAATAATTAATTTAATAAAAATTAGATAATTATACTCTGGTTTTATAAATAAATTTTTAATATAATAATTTTTTCAAATAAATATATTTGTTTATTAATTTTATAAGAGTATTTATAGACATTAATAATTATTTAATAAGTTTTATAAAAATTACTAATATTCAATTTATTTTTATTCTAGTATTAACTACTATTTTAAATTTTTGAAATATATCAGTCTTATTTTCTTTAAGTAGGTTTTCCTATAAATATAAAATAAAATATATTATAATTAATATGTCTTTTAATATAATATAATTCATTTTTACTATAAATTATTTCATATTTAAAAAAATTATAAAGAACTTTTACAGAACTACTACTATCTGTATATTTATTTATAAAATTATTCTTTAAAACTTTTTTTATAATAATATTTACTATCAGATTCATTATATTTTAATTTAAAAATTAAATTATTTGTTTTTGTAAGAATCCTAGGTTTTTATATTATTAAATAAACTTTAATCTTAATTTTATAAATAATATAATATAATTTTATCTAATTATAAAAGTATCCAGCTATTTATAAATCTTTTGTTTTATAGTATCAAAAAATAATTTCTAAAATAAAAATAGTTGTACTATATTGTAATCTTATATATTATAATCTCAATTTATTTTTATTTTTTTTAGTATTAAAAATATATAAAATTCTTTTTATTTTTATAAAAACTTAATTTTAAAATTTATAATAAAATCATTATCTATAAGTTTTCAAATTATTTAATTATATTTCAAAACATTTATATAAAGAATTATTTATTACATTTTTTTATAGAGTTTTATAAATTCTTTTTATTAATATTTAAATATATAATGTAAATAAATTATTATAATATTTATTAGTTTTTATTAATTTTTATTACTTTCTATTAATTTTTATTAATTTTTATTAATTTTTATTTCTTCTAGTTATTTATCTTATTTATAGATTTTTATTAATTAACTTATAGATTATTTCTAATAGAGTAAAGAAATTATTATTAATTTAAATATTAAAATTATAAATAATAAATTTAAGATAATATAACAAATTAATATTTTATTATAAAGTTTAAGATAGTAATATAGTTTTTTAAAATATTATTATTATATTATTTAAATAATATAACTAGTCTTATAATTATTTACAGAGGACTGGTCTTCCAGTATAGATAATCCTTATAATATACAGTAGTATTATAAGATTTAAAAATATTATAATTCTTATATACAGAGAGAGTATAAGATTAATAAATATTAAAACTCTAATCCTTTTAGAGTATTATAGATAGACTATTAAATATTATAATTAAAGTATTATATAAAATAAGTAAATTTTATAATTAAAGAAACCTATAGTAATTATATAAATTATATAATAATTATATAATAAATATATAACTGCTACTATATATAATATAGAAATTTAATACAAAGATCTAGCTAGTATATATTTAGCCATGCTGTAGAATAATTTATAAGTAGTAAAAAATATTATTAATTATTATAGGAATATAATACTATAGATATCTTTTAACAGAATAATACTATAGTTGTATATAGTAGCTATAAATATAATCCTAGTTAATTAATATATATATATATATAAGGATGCAGCTAATCAGGATATACCTTTAATAAAATCTAGAGTTTTAGGAGTTATATACTTAAAGAATTCTAGAGAATTTATATAAAATTTTATAATAGAAAAATAGAAAAATAGAAAAATAAATATTTTATTTAAATATATCAAATATAAAATAATAATTAATCTAATTTAATCTAATTTAAAATATATATATTATAATCTAGAAAATCATTATTATTTTAAATAAATAATTTTAGTAGTATAATTTCTTATATTAAAAATAATAATATAATTATTATTATTAAGTATTTTAATATAAACAAAATAAAGTACTATGAGAAATATATTAAATTTATTAATACTTTTAGTACACAAAAACTTGATATTAGTAAACTTGATATTAATAAACTAAATATACATAGAAAATACTGATACTGTTAATATATTTAAAAAATATAATTATAATCTAATAAATAATATTATATAAATCTTAAATTTAATAAATAGTTTCAATTATAAATAAAAATATAGAGTAATCTTTTAACTAGTATAAACTAGATAGTTAATAAAATCAGATTTAATTTAAATTTATATAAAGAATATAAACTTATTATATAATTTAATAAATATAATTTAATTATAAGATATAGTTTAAATATAGAATTATTAATTATATAAATTTTAATAATAGTATAAATATTAGCAGGCCTATTAAGATTATTAATATCTACATTATAAAAAAAATATATTAAATACTCTATATTTTATAATCTTAGTTTAAATAAATACTACTAATATTAATATTAATATAATTATATATATTAATATTTAGTATAAATTTAATAAATAATATTTTGATTAATAAAACAAATATTTAAGTTTTAATAAATAATAATATAATAAATTATAATAATAAATTATAATATTAAAACTAATATAAATTATTATTAATTATTATA
The DNA here is from genome assembly GCA_003184645.1 of Aspergillus ellipticus CBS 707.79. Lineage (NCBI taxonomy): Eukaryota > Fungi > Ascomycota > Eurotiomycetes > Eurotiales > Aspergillaceae > Aspergillus > Aspergillus ellipticus. Next base: position 14,025 of record KZ826018.1, read on the forward strand.
TTTATAATATAATATAATTACTATAAATTAGATTATAATTATAGTATGTATAAATAATAATACTAGAAAAATTAATAATAATTAATATAATTTAAAGAACTGGTTCCAAATAAATAAATCATCATAAAAATTATTTTTAAAAATAAAACCAGTATTATAATTTAGATAAAAAATTAATAAATTTAATATTTATAATATAAATAGTCTTATAAGTATATAAATTATTATTATAATTTTAAGTTATAATATTACTAAAATATATTTTCTTATTATTAGTATAATTATTTTAACCAAGATTTAATAAATTATTTAAAATAATAATACTGTATATTTCAAATAATTAATTTATAATATTAATAAAATTTACAATGAAGGTAATAAAGATAATATAAATATTTTTAATTTTTTTTTTTTGAAAAATTATATAGAATAGAATATTAGTTAAATAATAAATTAATTAAAATAGTTAATTTTAATTAGTATTATATAATTGAATCATTAGTAATAACTATTAATACAAATTAATATACTAAATATTTAACTCTTAATCTTATATTTATTACTATTCCAGCTGTTTCTGCTATTTATTATTTAATTATTAATAAATATAACTCTACCAGCTGTTATTATTAAAATAATTAATATTATTCTAAATAGATTTATCAGCAGGCTGCTGAATTCTATAACATATTTAAAACATTTTAATAAATATACAATATATTATATTAGAAAAATATTAACTATTATATTACTAGCCGGTAAACTCTTATTAAAAATATTATTAATTATTTAAAATTCTAAAAAGTATTATAAAAAAGATAATAATTAAGTCTATTCTAAATTATATTAATTTAATTAAAAATATTATTTATATAGATAGTATAGTAATATCGAATAATAGTGTATAGAAACATTATATATAATATTTAATTTGGATATTAATATATATATAAATAATTATTATTTTATTTTTATTAAATTTATAGATATGTATTTTATTAATAACTGAGTGAATCTACTTATAATAAATAATTTATAGTAATAATTTACTATAATTAAAACTTTTTAATATAATTATTATAAGATTTCTAAATGATATATTATTTTAAATATTTTGAATTATTATATAAAATATCGACATAAGATGTTTTTAATAATTTTTCTAAATTAATATTAAGATTAAATTAATTAAAACTTTTATTAGGTTCTTATATTAAGCTGTTTTAGTTAATATACTATTTATTTAATTTAATTATATTTAGTACCAAAATTAAAATTATATAGTATTTAAAACTAATAAAAATATTAAATAATTTTAAATATTATTTAGATTTTTCTGGATAATTTAAATATTATATAAATTATTATAATATTACAATTATTTCATTATAAGATAATAAAACAGTATTATTTTATATCTTTTTTAATAAATATAACAATAATAATTATATAATATAGATTTTAATCTTATTAGAATTAAATATTAATTATATATAATTCTACAGATTAAATTTCTCTAAAAAATATTTTTTCTATGTTTTAATTCTATAAAATAAAGTTATATAAATTTTAATATGTTCTATATTAAATATAAAATTTTATTTTATATTCATTTTAATTATATATATAAAACTTTATTTAAACTGTTTATTTAAATAATTGTTACATTTATAATATTATTTAATTAATTACTAATTAAAAATAGTTAATTATATTAATATATGTTTTTAAAAATATTTTATTTTATTTATTTTATATATTTATTAATACTAACTGTAGTAAAATAGATTTCAATAATATTTTTAATATCTATCCAGCTGTACTAGTCTTTATTACTAATATTTATATTAATAAAATTGATTTTTTAATATTTCTAAACTATTTGATAATATTAGGTTAATTATATTATTATCTTCTGACATTAAAAAAAAGCTGTATAAGATATATATTAATAATCTATATATTGATGAACATTTTAATACTATAAAAGAATAATAATTCTATTAATTCTTATACCACTACTATATATTAAGAAGATGATTTATATTACAAACCTAGCCTCCTGTAATAGTTACAGGACTGGTTATATTATTTAAATAAAATAATATATATTACAAACTTTAATAAATAATAATAATATTTTAAGGAAATATACTAGTATTACTCATTTTTATAATAAAATATTTTAAATATACTAGTATTATTCATTTTTATAAAAAAATAATTTCTAAGATAACTTAAATTTATGAAATAATTTATTAAAATTATATTCTCAGAAAATATAAGAAACTATATAAATTAAAATTTATTTAACTTATTAAAAATAACCTGTAAATTAATAAATAAAAAATCTAGAAAAATAATAATTTTATTATTTCTAGAAAATATGTATAAATAATTGAATATATAAAAATAAATTATAAAAGTTTAATAATAATTTAGTTTTAGTATAGTATTAAGAAATAAATGTTTAAATGATTTTAAATTTTTATTTATAAACATAAAAAAACCTAATATTTATATATTTTTTATATATAATAATTAATAATATATAATTTAAAATCATAGTATATATTAATTATTTTTTCTTTAATATATATTTATTATAACAATAATAAATAATCAATAAAAATTATAAAAGTTATAAAATATAGTTAAATAACATATAATATTAGACAGAAAATCTAATTATAAATTTCAAATTAGAGTTTTATAAAAATAAATATTATTTTATATATTATTAATACAAGAAATAAATAATAATATAAATAAATTATAAAATATAAACTTCAAACATAGTAGAATTATATCTATTTTCTAAATTCTTTTTTAGAAATATAAAACAAAAGATTTATAAATAGTAAAATATCTTTATAATTGAATAAAATCTTATTGTATTATTTAAAAAATAAAAGTTAAACATTATTCAATAGTATAAAAAGATACAAATTCTATTAAAAGAAAATAGTTTAATTAATAATTTGAATTATATAATCTGGTAATAAGAATTATTATAAAAAATTTTTTTAAAAGAATATTTTAATAATAATAGTTTTATAAAAACCATTAATAATTATTATAAAAAGATTATGTTATTTTATAAAAGATTATTATTATAGAAAAAAGAAAACTTTTATAAACTAATTTATAATTAAAATAAAATATATTTTTAAATAATATATTTGTAAAATTAATTATTATAATATTTAATATAAATATAAATATATTAGAAATATTATAAATAAGTATAAAATAGTTATTTATTAAATTTTACTGTTATTATTAAAATGTTTATAAATTTAATTTATATAGAATTTAATAGATTACTGCAGATAAATTAATTATAAATAGTATTGATTATTCTTATTTATAAAAATCTAGATTTGGAAGAATTATTAAAAATATTACTAAAAAATATATTAAATAAAGTTTATAATTTTAAAACTATATTTATAAAATATAAAATAATAATCTGTTTATTTTTATAAGAAACAAAAGTTTAAAAATTAATTTTAAAGATAAATAGAATTTGAATTTGAATTTAATTTATAAAATATTATACAGTTTAGCTAAAATGAGTATATATATAAAAACAAATAAATATTATTATAGAAAATTAAGGTTAATATTTTTAAATCTTTAATTATTGAATAACTAAAAATAATTGTTATAAAAAACATAAGAATTATTTTATAATAAAAAAAATAAGTATATATGAAAAAAGATATATTAGATTTTATAATTAATAAAATATTATTATAAATAAAAATAATTAATAAACTTTGATTATTTGTATTTATAAAAATTAATTGTAGATATATAGTAGAATAAAATTATAAAATTTATAATTCAAAATTATTTAAAAATAATATTACTAGCTGGATAAAGTAGATTTTATAATAAATAAAATAGTTTATAATATTTTAATTCTGTCTTTTTTATTATTCAGATATTAAAAACCTTGTAGATATATTATTGTAATATTTACATTGTAATAAAAAATAACTATTAAAAATTATAAAAAACTAAAAATATTACTTCTATAAAAATTATATAATTTAAAAATTAAAATAACTGCTGAAATTATAAGAGTTAAAATATTTTTATTTATAAAATTAAAACACTAAATAATATAGTATACAAAAAATCAAAATAGGTTTTTACAAAAAGTTTAATTATTATAGATTTTTAATAAATATTTTTTTAATTCTAGATATTTATAGAATTATATAATAAGTTTCTTATAAAATAGTTTATAATTATAAAAATATTAGTACTAGTATTATAATAGTTCTAATATTTAAAAACAAATAGTTTTATAAATTAATATTATTAGATTTATAAAATATATTAAATTAATATAATAATTTATAAACAATAATACAATTTAGTAAAGGTTTCAGTAATATATATAAACCTTTTAATAAAAATAAAAATAGATGTTATTACTAATTTAGTTTTAAGATAAAAGATTTGAAATATCTTCTAAATATTATTTTTTTATAGATATTAGAAGCAAGCTAATCATATAGAAACATTGTTTGATAAAAAGAAATATTTTAAATATTATTTTGAAATAGGTTTAATTTTATAAATGTATAATTACTTTCTAGAGAGTTTTATTAAATAAAAAAAATATTTTAATAAAAATAATATATAAAAGCCAGCTAAAAATTTATATTATTTTATATTATTTCAAACTTTATAAAATATATATTTAAAAATTTATTAAGTATTTATTTAAAAGAAGAATATTTATTTAATAAAAAAACCTATACAATTACTGAAATAATTACGAGAAATATGAAATAGTACTTTATCTAAATTTAAATTATATAAAAACTAGAGGTATATTTATAAAATACAAAAATTAATAAATTAATTACTAATTTTATTCAAACTAAAATTTATAATTAATTTATATATAATTATTATATTTTTAATTCTAAGGTCTAATAATATATATTATAAATATTTTTAAATTAAAACTATTATAATATATTACATATATCAAGTTAGAAAAAAATCTATTTAATTTAAAATATAAGAATATATTTCTAAGCCTGAATATAGAAAATAAACTAATTTAATTAGTTAAATTTTAGAAAAAGAACAGACGATAAAATTATCTATAAAATCTATTATTTTTACTATTAAATAAAAACTACTGCTCTATTTATAGAGAACTCTTTAATAAAATTATTAATATATTTTTAATATATTTAATACACTAGATAATTATAGATAGATTTATAAATTAAATTGAAATTTAGATTATACCTCTAGTAGTTTATGTAATAAATGTATTTTAGTAATTTTATAATAGATTTTATAATAAAAAAACTTTATAGATCTAAAACTTATAAATAAATAATAAATATTATTAAACTATTATATAAATTAATATTAAAATCCTGGCTAATATTAAAAATGTTTTCAAAAAAATAATAAAGTATTAAATTATTTCCAGAATCCCAGCTGAAAAAAAAATAATTTAATAAATTAATTACATATTATATTACAAAACAAATAATTTTTATAAAAATTAAAATTATAATAATAACAGTAGTAATGAAAAATAGTTTAATATAAATTAATTATAAATGTTTATTAAATTTTTATTAATATATTAATTATAATAATATATAAAAAGTTAATCAAATGAACTAAGAATGAAATAAACTAAAATTCATTATAAAATATTTATATTTTATATAATAAACAGCAGAGTTGATTATACATTATAATATTAAAATAATTAATTTTAGATATATTTTATAAACTATTAATTATATGAATTACAAATTTATAAAAATATATTTATAAACTTTTAAAAAATAATATTTACTAATTATTTATAAAAACAAAATAATTAATTATAAAATAAAATAATTAATAAATTTAAAGAAAACTAAACAGCTACAGAAGAGAAGTAACTATAAAAACAAAATAAATTAAATTGAAAATTTTAATTTCTAATTAATCTAGCTGCTAAATATTTACTAGACTAATAAATAAAGAAAATATTATAGAAAGGTTTATTAATAATTAATCTTACTGTTATAATTAATAGCTAAAAGAAACTTATTATAAAATAATTCACCAGCTATTAAATAGAATTATAAAAAAAGATTTTTATAAAATACTTTTTAAAATTATAATATAAAATCTTTATAAAGATAGATTTAAATTATAAGAAAATATTTTTATAAAAAATAATATTAAATTATAACAAAAAAAACTATTAAATAAAAATTTAAACAAAATTAAATTTGCAAATAAAAAATAGATTACTATTTTTAATTAATTTTTATTATAAATATAAATAATTTTATAATAAAAGATTTTATAATAAAAGATTTTAATAATATCTTATCTATAAAAAGCTTAGACTTTAAGATATTAAAAAAAAATAATTATACAAATTTTAATTTTTTTAATTCTTATAATATTATTATATATTATGAAAATTATTTATACTAGAAGACAAGTATCTTAAAAATTATAGAATTAGTTATATTATTAAAATGAAATATTATATAAATTCTAAAGTTTTATAATTATATTTATATATAAAAAGTAATAAATATAAAAATAATAAGAATATTTTAAATATATATACTAGTCTATTTACTTTTATAATAAGATATTTTTTTATATTATCTAGACTTTGTCTTATATATAAATTAGTATTTTAAAAAATATATAAAAGTAAAAAAAATATAAAGTTTAAAAATAATTAATCTAATTTATTAATTTTTTTAAAACTTTATTTAATTATATTTTAAAATATAATTAATCAGTTTAACTTAGATTTATTATAATTATTCTCTTTAGATTTATAGAATATTATTATTTAAACTTTATAGAAATAATAAAAATAGTAATTATAATATAAAGTTTAAGTAAAAATATAAATAAGAAATTAAAAAAATAAAGAATTTTTAATTTAAATTAAAAATAAAAAAATACAATAGAAAAAATTATTTTATATAAATATTTTATTAAACTATAATTAAAAATATAAATCATTTTATTTAATATGATATACAATATTATAATCATTTCTAAATATTTATAATTATTAATATTAAATAATTTTATTTCTAGGAATTTGCACAATAATTATTCTAATAAACATTTTTATTTTAATTTCTAGAAAATAATATATTATATTATTAAAATTATGAATTAAAAATATGTATACTTAATATAAAATCTGGAGTTTATTTTATGAAAGTAAATTTTCAAATTTTAGAAGTTTATTAATAAATTTTATTAATTAATTATAGTAGATTTATTAGTATAAATATTTAATTTTTAATTTACTAATTTTAACTACTGTATAATATTTAATAAATTATATTATTCAATATTTTATAATAATGATAATCTATTAATATATATTTTTTTTATTAATATAAAATAATTTATAATTATAAAATAAACATATTAATGATTTTATTAAAAATTAGATACTTTTATTGAAAATATTTATAGTTAAAAAGAAAATAGAAATATAATACTTTTTCTTAAATAATTTTTATTTAAAAGTTTTTAATTTTTTTCAAAAAAATATCTAATACTAAAAATATATTGAATTTAAATTTAAATAAAATATAATTTAAAATAATAGACAGATAGTATATTATTTAAGTTAAACTTATTTTATTTTAAATGTTTAATTAAAAAAGGTTTTAATATAAATTTCTTTATTAATAAAAAAATAAAAGATTTCAGGAATTTTTATAATTTAAATTTAAAATAAAAAATAATAAAATAATTAAAATAATTAGTTTTATTTATATTTATATTTATATTTTTATTTGCTATATATTAATATAAATTAGTTAACTAACTAGATTTAGAAAGTTAATATTATTAAACTCCTTATATTTAATAATTCTTTTAAATTGATTAATATATATCTATTTATATTGAAAGTATAAATATAAATAATATTAAATTATATAACAGTTCAAAAATTAGAGGTTTTTATAAAAATATATTATTAATTATTAATTAATATTTTATCTATAACTACTAGTACTCTAGTAAATTTAATAACATTTATATTATTAAAATAAATCGGAGAATTATAAATATTATAAATAAAAAACTTTAATTAATTAAAATAATTAAAATTAATTATAATATATAATATAACTGCACACCGAACTTCTGTCATACTAAACTGCTGTTTCTTACTATAATTACTGCTATTAAAAACAATTAAGTATATATTTAGATATAAGTATTCAATATTAATAAAATAATATTAATATTATAATTTTATACAACTATAATTATTAATATATAAAAACATTATAGTATTATAAAATTTTATTTGTTTTTTAATTTTAAAATTTTAATAATTTAAATTGTATTTTATTAAAAAATCACTTTCTTTAGAATATTTCTTAATTTAAAGATAAATAGTTAAAGTTCTAATTTTTTAGTAGTAATTATAGTAAGAAACAGCAGTTCAGGGTTACAGCAGTCAGTGTACAGTTATATTATTATTATAATAGTTATATATATATATATATATATATAAATCTTAAATATTAATAAGAAAGTTTATAATTAAATAAACACAAATTAATTTTTTATTTTTAATAAAAAATAAATTAAATTTAAATATATAAATAATTATAGTTTTTATAATATCATAATATTAAAATTTAAGTTAATAATTTAATTATATTATACTATAAAATCAATAATAGACTAGTATTTTATTTTAATTTATAATTTAAACCAAATTAAAAAATTAAGAAATAAAGAATTAAGTTATTAAAATTAAAAATAATTTTTCTAATAAATAATAATACGAGTTGTACTTAATTTAATATTCAATATTTATATTTTTATTATTCAAAATATAAATTAAAAAGAATTTCCATATTAAAATTCTAATATTAATTATTTTATTTTGAAGATAATATTATAAAAATATTTATAAAACAAAATAATCATAATATTATAAAATATTTAAATTTTAAAGTATACAGAGTTTTTAAAAAAGAATTATTTTATAAATATTATAATTAAAGAGTTTTAAAAAATTAATATTATAATAAGAAAATATTTTAATTATAAAAATATTTATATAATATAAAAAATCTAATTTTAAAGTATATATTACATAAGTAAATAATAAAAATCGTTGAAAATAAAGATATTAATAAATTAAATAGTATTATAATTAGAATATTATTAAAACTTAATATTTTATTACTATTATTTATTATAAATATATAATTAATTTTATTTAATTAAACAAATTATAATACTTTTTTGTAAAAAAATAAAATAATAAAATATTTATTACTTAATTTATTTTATAATAATTATTAACTAGAGAAGAAATATCTAAAAAATAATTCATAATAAAATAACTTTAAATAATATGTATAAAATATTATTTATATTTATAGTTTTTATATTATTATTATTTTAATCTGAATAATATATATAAATATTTATAATTTAAATAACTCATTCTAAAATTAATTTAAAGATCTTTTTTAAAAAGTATAAATTTTTAATTAGAACTAATTTAAAAATATTAATATATTCAGTAAGTGAGTGAGTCATATAAGCAAGTGATCATGACGAGATAAGATTTAAGTATCTTTTTACTAATAAAATAATTATATTTCTATATAAAACTAATTACTAGATAGATCAGAATATCTAACTCTAGTATATCTTTCAATATAATAATTAAAATACTGCAGTAATATATATATATAAGATCTAACTATAGAACGCCCTGGATTCTTAAATACAGTATCTTAAGTTTTAAAAATCTGATTCTTCTGTGGAATTTATTTCTAGCTTTTCTAACTAGAAACGTCGTCTGCAGTAATAAATTATTTAATAATTATAATTTATAAATAAGAAATTTTTTAATATATAAAAACTATTTTATCTAAAGTAATTTTATTAATTTAATAATATTATTTAATTAACTTTTTAATAAAAAAATAAATTTTTAGAAATTTTTCTGTATATATTTTTAAATTTTCTTCTTATTATAGATATCTGTTTTTTAAGCTATCTGATAATATAGAATATTTTAAATACTAAATTAATTAACTAACTATCTGGTAGTATAAAAGTGTTTAAATATTCAATTAATTAGATACTTATTTTAATTTATATAAAACTAGACTAGTAATAAAGAGAGTATTATAAATATTACTAATAATATAAAGTTTTATATATATTTAATAGAAAATTTTGAAAAAATTAAGTTTATTAATATAGTTAAATCTGAAATATATCTTAATTTTTATTAAATATTTATATATATATATATTAAGAATAAAAACCAGCTAATATCTAAAACCTATAATAAATATAAAAAATAAATAAAGATATAAAAAAGAATAATATTATTCTTACTATATATTTAATTAAAATAAAATATTAAATAATTATTATAACTATTAAAAATTAGAAAATTATATCTTTTTAATTATTTAATTAGTAGTAGTAAAAATAAAACGCTTTTCAAATTTATAAAAACTTATTTATTATTAGTTCAATTATTTAAAATAATTTAATTTTATTATTATATAAACATTTTCAATATTTATACTAATATTTTGTAATATTTTATATAAATCTTTTTTTTAAAAATAATATAAAAAGAAAATATCGAATTAGATATATTAATATATTAAATTAAAATTATTATTTCTAATTTTTTATTTATATAAAAAATATCTTTTTATAAAAATTAATTTTAATAATTATTTTAATAATAACTACTAAATCTATAGTAAAGCTAGTTTTATTAAAATTATAAATATCTTTAGATATAATATTATATTATATTGTAGTAATTTATATATAATTAAACTATTTTTTAATAATTTTAAAATCTTTATATTAAGTATATTAATAATTATATTATTTAAAGAAATATATTTTTAATTTATTATATTTTTAATTTATTATATTTTTAAATAAAGTTCTTTATCTATTTTTCTTTTATTATTTAAATAAATATAGTATTATATATAATAATAAACATATTAGCTATTTTTTATATATAAAATAATTAAAGAAATATTTTTTATTAAATAAATAATTTCTTTTTATATAAAATTATTTTATAAAAGTTAGTATATATTTTTAAAAATAAAATAATTCTATTAAACTAACAGTATGGGGTTATATAAGATAGAGTAAAGATATATACTATTTTATAAAAACTGTAAATTTTATACTTCTTTAAATTAGAGATAGTAAGTAGAATTCTTTCTTCCTACTCAGCTGAATCGCTTTTGGAGGCATAGTAGATGATTGAATTCAGTAAGGCTTTCCAAACGCGGTCAAAAAATTCGTGTGGTGGATCACTCACTTACATGAATCACTCACTCACTGAATACATTAACTATATTAGATTATATTACATTAAAAATTAAATAATTCTATTTTAAAAATTCTAGTAAATAAATAAAAATATTATAAATATAAATTATATTTTAATAATTTAAAATATTTTTTTTTAAAACCTAAAACAGTCAGTACTTAATATTATATATAAAATATTTATAATTTATATGAATAATAATATATAATCCTGATTTTTTAATTATAAATATTTTTTAATTTAAATAATTACTAATTCTAGTTTATTTTTTAAAATACTTTATAAGATCTGTTTATAAATAATAGACTATATATTAATACTTATGTAATAAAGCTAAAGATTTTATTTATTATATTAAAATTTTATATTTATATTTTTAATAAAATAAAAATTATAGTTTCTAGTAAGATTTAGATTAAAAATTTTAAAAAATATAAAATAAAAAAATATAAAATAAAAAAAATATAAAATAAAAAAAAATATAAAATAAAAAAAATATATTAATTAAAACCTTATATTTAAAAATAACCAGCTAGGTCAAAAATATAATACAATAATATAAATTTACATGTAGAATTTAGTTTACCATAATAAATAAAATTAATATTAAAAACAATATTATAAAAATATTATAAAAATACTAGATCTACTGGGAAAAAAAATACTATAAAAATAAAATATTTTAATAAAGATTATTCTAGTATTAAATATTTATTAATTTATTTAAATCTATTAATAAACAGTTTTATAAAATTTAATATTATTTAAGAATTAATAGTTTTACTACAGTATTAAATCTAAATAAATTAATATTAAATTATACCTCCGGTATTTTATTATTAATATATACATATTAGAATATGTTATAATTTATTTAACTAGAAATTTATTAAAATTAAATAATATATTTATTTTCTCTATATTCAGAAATCAAATATATTAAATTAAGTTTTTAAAATATTTTGATTTATGATTTGATTTTATTTTTTTATTAAAATAAATTATAGAATATAATAAATTATTAATTTTATATATATACTCATATAATAATAATTATAAAATGTTTTATAAAATTTAATAATATAAATAATATTTATCTTAGAAATATTAATAATAACAGTAATCATAGTTTTAATGATAATATATTATTTAAGATAAAATAAATATTTATAATGCCGATTTTTAATATAAAATTTTAATAATATATTTAATAAATAATAATAATAAACTGCAGTTTGATTTTAATTATTCAAATACTAAATAGTATACAAACCAGAATTATAATAATTATTAGAAAACTTTATATTATTATAATAAAATTTATATTATTATTATAAAATAAAATATCATTTTATATATAATAATTATAATTATTTACCAAATTATAAAATATATTAGAACTAACTTTTATAATATAAATATAATAAAATTAGTTTAAAATATTTATTACTTATCAAAAACCTTGTTTTTATTTAAAATATATTTTTTAATATAATAATAGTATAAATATAAATATAATTTTAAATTTATTAATTATTATAATTCACTGTAGTTTGAGTATTTTATTTTTGAATAAATTAAAATAATTAATTTTATCTAGTTTATTAATTTTACAATAATATATTACTATTTAAATTAGTATAGGTATTATTATGACACTATTACTTATACTGTTATATTATTAACATTTACTATTATAAAATTAATTAATATATATTTAATTATTAAATGTTTAAAATATGTAATTCAGAACCAGTTTCAATAATAATGATAATTATAATAATAACGATAATTATAATAATAACGATAATTATAATAATAATAATTATTATCAAAATTATCTAGATTTTATTATACTAAAATTTATTATTTAAATATTTTAAATAAATTAGTAAATTTAATATAAATTATTTTATAACTTATTAAAGATAAGAATTAAAATTTTGCTTATAATAATTCAATTAAATTTATCTTTAATCTAAATAATATGAATGAATTATATTATTTTTTAATTAAAACTCTATATAGAGTTCTAAATATTTATATTAAAATATTATACTATATATTATCAAGTTTAATTAAAATTAAAACAAAATTAAGTTTAAAATATTCAGTAAATTTAATAAAAATTTGTTTTTTTATAAAATTAACTATATTTGATATTTCGTTTATTTAATATATTTAAAATTATATTAAACTAAAATAATACTATAAAACTATACTTATAAATTAATTTTAATTATAAATTTATTTTTAAATATTATATTATTTATCAGTTAGTTAAGAAATATATCTATTTTTCTATAAATTATAATATTATTAATTCATTTTATAGAAATATTATATTTTATTATAAATAGTCTCTGGTACAGTAACTAATAAAAACTTAGTAAAAGGTTTAATAACTTAAAGAATATATATATATATTATATTACTATTAATTAAAAATATTAAAATATTTATTAATACAAGTTTTTTATTACTGAGTAGTAGTAATTAAAATAAAACTATTTATTAAAATAGACTGAATAGAAGCAGTAACTATAATAAATATAAAAAAAATAATAATATAAAAAATAGAAAAAAAAGAAAAAAATATAAAATAATTTATTCAAATATAATTGATCAAAAATAAAATAAAATAACCAATAAAATAATTATTAATTAATATAAGTATAAACTCATGTAAATAATAATTTAATAATATTCAAGTTTAAACTATAATATATTACAGGAATATATTATTAATTAAATAATAAATATAAATTAATTCTTATATCTAATTATAAATAGAATATTTTATATATTGTTTTTTTTTTTACAATTATTATAATTTTTATAAATAAAATTAAAAATATAAATTAATAATAAATATAAAATTAATTTTTTTAATTATAGTAAGTACAGGATCTGTTTATAATTTTTAAAAAATTAAAAATAAACTGTTAAATATTATACTATTTATAATGGATAATAATTTTAGTACAAAATAAATAATATTTTATATTGAAAAATATAGATTATATTTTTTAATTATTATAATAGATTTTTATAAAATTATTTAAAATAATATATTTATAATAAACTTTTTAATAATTTTATTTAATAAACCTTCTTAGTAAACAAATATTAAACTATTATATTAATTATAAACTTTTAATGAACTAAAAAATAAAAAATAATAATAATAAAATTAATTAGTTTAAATATATTAATAATTAAATAGAAATAAATAAAAGAAAAAATAATTAAAGTAATAATTATACAGCTCTATTGAAATAAACTATATTAATTTAAAAAATTTAAAAATATATTATTATTTTATAAAAGATTTTATAAATAAGAATACATTTAATATTATTAATAATAATATATAAAAAAATTATAATAATAAAAATTAATATATAAACTCTACTAGAGTATATTATATAAATTATAACAATATCTATTTTTATTTAAACTATCTGCTATAGAGACTAATCTATATAATAACTATATATGTAAAAATATTATATACTATAATTGGTTTTATTTTTAATATTTCATAATTATTAATAAAACTTATTATTTCAACTTTTTATTTTTTATTTTTTTAATGTATTTTTTAATGTATTTTATTATTCTATTATATAATTAATAAATAATATATTAAATAATTTAATTATTATATTAATTAATAAACAACAATATAATTAATTAATTAAAAATCTAGAATTTAATAAAAATATATATTATGATTAGATAATAATTATTTAAAAAAAAATAACTAAGAGAAATTCTAGTAATCTAAAATAATTTATATTTAATATATTTCAATATAAATAATATACTGTAATTAATAAACAAAACTGGAATTTATTGAAAATATATATAAATAAAGTATATTATATAAAACTTTAAGATTTTAATTAAATTTTATATTTATAAATAAATTGATTTATTATTTTTAGTATTATATTTTTTTAATATATATAATATTCAGCTATTAAAAACTTAAAATAAGTTTTATAGATTATATACATATTTGTAATATAGTTTATAATATAATATATTTTATTTTTTAAAGAATTGTTATTAATAATAGTAGAAAATTATAAATATTTATAATAGTATATATTTTTAATATTAGAAGAACTACTATTTAAAAAATAAATTTAAATTATATTATTTATAAGATATTATATTTATATTAAATATTTTAAAATTCTAGATCATAAGTAAAGTAATTAATTTATTTAATACTAGAAACCATTCTAGAATATTAATTAAATATAGTTTTAATTCATTTACTACATAATATAAAAATAGTATAATTTTTATATAAATAAATATAAATTTTAGTTTATAGAATAATATTAATAAATATTTTATTATAAATCCTTTTTCTATAGATTATAATAAGTTTTAACTATTTTATTTATATTTAAATGATATAGAAAATCCCGTCTAAAAATATATTTAATAAAATATTAAAAATTTATTTAAGATTAATATTCATAAAAAATAATAAATATTTTATTAATAGTAGTATATTATAAGGTATTCAAACTTAATCTAATCAATAATATTAATAAATATTAGTTAATATCTAGTTTTTTAATATATATATATCAGATTATAATTTTAATATATTAAATAATTATCATAAATTATTTCTAATATTACTGAATAAAAAATACTACTATATTATTATTCAATATTAAATATTTTAAATGTATTTTTAAGCCCTCTAATTTAAATTATTAATTACTACTAAAAATAAATATAATAAAAAAAGTTCAATCAGTTATGTAAAAACATATAATTAATTTTTAACTTTATTATTTAATTCTTATTTAGTAATATTAGAAACAAGATTAATATATTTAATAAATTTATTAATTATAATAAAAAACTGGTTAAAAATTTTTTTTTATAAAATAATAATTGAAATAATTAAATTATAATAAACGTTATAATAATAGTATGAAATAATATTAACTATAATATAATTAATTAAAATAAGCTGTATAGTTTATAATAATATATTTAATTTTATAAATATATCAAGTAATATATATATAATATATTATTAAGAATATTTAGATTTTTAATTAATTATTAATATATTAAAAATATTAAAATATTTATTAAATTTTAAATAAATATAATTTTTAAATTAAAAAAAATACTTTTGTATTTCTATATCTAATTTATTATATTATTAAACTTTTAATAAAAATTTTTTTTTATATTAATTATATTAAATTCTAATATTCTGTATTTATTATATAGAAATAGTATTTATATTTTTTATATTAGTTTTTCAATTAATTAATATTATATAAAAATATTAAAGAAGTTCTATAACTATTAAATAGTTTTATAAAAATTATTTTTTGTAAATAATATAATAAATTAATATTATTATAAATTATATTAATTTTTAACAAGTAGTTAGATATTTATATTTATATTTTATTTATAATTATAAATAATATAGTTTTTATATTAGTTATCTAGTATAATGTTTTGAAAAAATATTTTAATTAAAAATTATAAATTTTTTATTAAACTATTAATACTAAAGACTTTATACTAATTAAAGATTTTTAATTAAAAAGTTACTGGATAGATTTTATTTTTATTTAATATAGATAATAATGTTATATTAATTTTAAAAATAATAAATTATTTTTATATAAAAAATATTTAAAACTAATCTAGAAACTAATCTATAAAAATAATTAAATTTATATTGATTTTTTACTATTAAAATTGAATAAATTATTTAATAGATCCACTATTAAAAATATTTCTAATAATTCTATTATTAATATAGATTTTATAAAATATAATCATAATTAATAAATTTATAATAATATTTTATTTTTATTTAATATAAATTAATAGTAATACTTTATTATTCAAAAAATATTATATAATATAAAAATAAAATTTTAATTAAAAATAATTTTAAATTTATCTATATAATACAGCTCTAGTATAATATACTAATAAATTAAATAAATATAAAAAATATTTAATGTATAATATTATTTTATAAAATAATTTATAAAATGAGTAAAATATTTTAAATAGTTTTTCAATACTAAATTAATTTAATATTAATATTTATATTAATATTTCAATTAAATATTTATTAGACATATTTAGAAGATAAAGTAATTAGTAAGCTAGAAAAATTCAGAATTTAGAATAAGATAGAGATCATATATATATAAAACTGATTACTAGTTGTTTTATAGCCTGTAACTTATTATATTATATTAATATAAATTATATAGTTTATTTAATTATTTTATTAAACTAGTAGCTTATTAATATATTCTAAACTAGTTTTTTATCTCTAGTAATATTTTAGATTTAATATTTATTACTGTTTTTTAAAAAATAAATTTTTTAATTCTTATTTTAGGATATATTTACTTATTAGATAATTTTTTATTATAGTAAATAATCTAAAAAAATTTAATATATTTAGAAAAAGTTTTAGATATATTATTTATATATTTTAAAATTAAATTAATATAAATATATATTTTTATTTTTAGATTATTTGTTTCTAGTTTAAATAAGTAATTCTGATGTATATTATTATTATCTAAAGATTAAAATAATTAAATATACTGGTCTACGATCATTACTATTTATTTATATTATTTATTAATTAATAAATAATCTTATATTGATTATATTTATTAATTTTATAATTTTTATAAATTATTTCGATTTTATTTCTATTTTATTTATTATTAAAATTATTTTATAAATTTTATATAGTTTTACTATTTTTCTTAATTTTATTTATATATTTTATTTATTATTTTTAGTTTTAAAATAATTAGAGTTTATAAGTATATTAACTTTATTATTCATTATATATTTTTAAATTTTTAAATTTTTAAATTTTTATTTTTATATCCATTTTATTTAATATATTATATAATATTATAATTCATTTTTTTTTAATAATTATATTAGTCTAATATCAATCTTTTTCTTTATTTTCTATACTATCTCTATTTATTAAATATAGTAATACAAAATGACTACTGCTATTACTACTACTATATTTTGTTTTATTTTATTATTTAAACTATTATATTTTATTTATTTATCTAAAGCTGGTAGTTAATTAATTAAATATTAGAAAAATAGTTTTTACTATTATTTTTATATTATATACTTTATTTCAGCTGCGTAAGTTTTTTTATATTCATAAATGTTAGATTTTAAGCTTCTGAATTACTATTACTGCTATTATTATTAATAAATTAATTAAATATTAATAATATTTTATTAATGAAGGTTTTTATAATCTACTAAATAATAATTTTTTAACATAGTAAATATATTTATTAATATATAAAACTAATAAAAATATATAATATTTCAGCAGATATTATTATTATTAGATACTATTATAATATTACAGATTTTACTATAAAAACATATTTATATATAATATATAAATATAAATATATCTTATAATTTATTTATTATCAGACTAAAAATAATAATTTTAAAACTTTTTAATTTTAATTTTATTTTATTATTTATATATCTGCTAGTTATTATTTAAACTTATATTTAATAAATTATAATTTAAAAATATAATATAAAATATACTAATTATCATAAAGATTTATTTTTTAATATTATTTAAAGTTTTATCTAAAAATATTACAAATATTGAATCTTTATATTTAATATAATAAAATTATTTTATTTTATTTATTTTAATAATTTAGTTATCATTATAAGCTCTACCTTTATTTACAGTATTTACATTATATTAAAATTAAAAAATAATTTTAGAAATAAAATATAAAAAATTAAACAAAAATATTAATATTTAGAAGATAATATAAATTTATAAATTTATATTTTCTTAATATTAATAATTAAAAATATTTAAAATAACAATAATCTTGTTTTAGATTATATTATCCATTTAAAATACTGTTTAATAAAATATTATTTTATTACTAATTTAATATAATATTTTAATTTAATATTTATTACATTACATTATTATTATATTTTTGTATTTTATTAAAAACATAATCTATAAACATTTATTATTAGATTAATTAATATTACATTACAACTATAACTGAAAGTTTATTAATATTTTATTTAAAAAGATTTTTATAATATTATCTATAATATTATTCTATATAAATTAGATTATTAAAAACCAGTAAGTCTAGTTATTGTAAAACAAATTTTAAATAAGTTTATAAATAATTTTCTAATTTTTAACTTTAGTATTTTATTTATTTATTAGTTTAAAAATAATATACAATTAATAATATTTTATAACCTCTACTCTAATATAATTATATAAAATTATTTAATATTTACTAATAAAAATACTATTTTAATTTATAATAAAATATGTTATATTTTCTAAGATGAAAATTATCTATTTATAAATTAATTCTATAAGACTTTATATATTAATATTTATTTAATAAAATAAATAGTATATATATTTTATATAAATATTAATAAATCAAATGTATATATATTTTATTTAAATATTAATAATTACTAGAATTATATTAAATATTTTTATATTTTATTTAAAAATATATTTATGATAAAATCAATTATAAATATAGTAGCTAGTTTTTATAAAATCAATAATAATTTTAAATTATTATAAAATATATAACTGGAAATCTAGATGTATTAATATAATTTTTATATTATAATATAATTAAAAATATTTATATATATTAATCTACTAGTATCTATATTATACATTTTTTAATATTTATTATTTCTAATAATAAGTTTATTTAAAATAGTATAATCAACTTATAAAATCTAATTTTTAATTATAGTAATAGCTAGTATTATTATATAATTTATATAATCTTTAATATTATATATAATTCTATTATTTTTTTAAATATAAAAAAATAAATATATTATTAATTCTTTTAATTCTAATTTTATTCTTTTCAATTAATTATTATATAAATATAAATTTATAATATTAAAAATTTTAGAATTCTAGCTCTATCTATAATATATATTAGACTTTTTTATAATTTATTATTCTTATAAAATAGTTTATTTATATTTAAAAATAGATTTTATATTGTTTTTAGAAAAGAGATATATTATATCATTTAAAGTAATTTTATTTTTAATTTTTACAATATATTTATTATTTTACATTAATTATTAACTGAGTTTAATCTATAGAATAAATAATAATAAATTTTATCTAAATTATTCTATAAAAGATATAAAATTAGATTATTAATTTAATATATTAATTAGATTAAATTTTTTAATTAATATTTAATAATAAAATTGAATATTACAAATATCTCTGTTTAGTATATTTATCAAAAATTTACTTTCTTTAGAATAAAATTAAAAAAATATTTTTTTATTATTATAATCTAATTTTACTATAATCAGATATATATATTTTTTTAAAATATAAAAGAGTTTTTAGTTATTAATTATATAATCTTTTTAAATATAAATTTTATTTTTAAAAAATAGTTATATTTTTAAAATACAAAATAATAAAAAACTAGATATTATTTTTTATAATTAAAAAATAAGTATATTAATTATAAAAAAATATAAAATATCTATTATAAATTTAATTTCTAAATAGAAATTACAATATTTTAATAATAATATTAATTTAAATATATATTTTCAATTATAAAATTTATTTTTTATTTTTTTTAATTTTATTATATTTATTTTTTAGAAAGTATATATTTATACTTTTCTATTAATTTTGTATAAGATTTATTAAAATAAAATAAATATATAAATGATATTTAATAAATTTATAATACAAATGAATAAATCTTTTAAAAATAATAATTTTATATATATTTATTAATATAAATTAAAATCCAATAATTTAACTTATTTTTATTTGCTTTAAATTCTATTAAATAAAATTATTAAATCTAGATAATATATTTTTATAAGTATAGAATTTATATTTATTTATTTTTATTACAAACAAATATTATATAATTATATAAATAGTTTTTATATATATATCTTATATTTAGTTTTAATTTATAAATAAATAAGAATAATATGTAGATAAATAATATAATAGATATTACATATATTACTTAAATATTATTTATATAAAATTAAAAAACGATAAAAATATTTATAAATTAATTAATATAATAATATATTTATAATATCTGTACTAGATATAAAAAATAGGTTTTTATTTATTATTTTATTTATTTAAATTTAATATATATTATATAAATCAAGGTTAATTTAATATTTTAGTTATAAATAGTACTAAATAATAATTTTAAATTATCATTATATTTAATTTTTTATATTTTATACATAATTAAAAAAAAACTTTATTTTTTTTAATAAAAAAAATAGATATACTAGCTAGATATTATAAAAAATCAATCTTTTTTATCTAATATTATAATAATATAAATTGATAAAATTTCTAATTTTTTTTTAATAAATTATAAATAAAATAAAAAAAAATAGTTATTTATTTTATAATTTATTATATAATTTATTAAAATAATCTAGAAGAATTATAAAGTTTTTTTAAAAAAATATTAATAAAATCTATATTAATTTAGAATAAGAAATTAATTAATTAATTTGTTTATATAGTTATTCCGGCTGTATAAAATATATAAATCTCTAGTTTATTAATATAGAAATAGATTATATAAATTTTTATTAAATTATTTATATTTTTTTATTTTTATAATATTAAATATATTTTTTTTATAATATTATTTTCTAAGTTTTTAATTTGTTTTAAATTTATAATTTACAGCTATAGAAAATCTAAAATTAAATTATATTTTTTATATTAATTATATTAAAAAAAAATTAATTCTTATAAATATATTTAATAATTTATTATTTTTATTTATATAATATACCTGTTATATAATATAAGTTTTTATTTATCAAATATTTTAATTCTTCAAAACATTTTATTTATTTTTAGTAAATATTATTTAATTTATAACTAGTTTATTAAATTTATTTAAATTTTATAATTAGTAAATATATAGATTTACTATATATATTATTTTAAATATAAAAAAATAATTATTTATAATAATTTATTAATATATAATTTAGTTAACTCCAGTACTGTAGCTATTTATAAAACTAAAAGTTCTAAACTTTTAATAAAAGATTTTAATAATTTTAATAATTTTTATTTCATTTTTTGAAAAATATTTTTATTATATAGTTTAGTTTATAATAATAAAAATAAATATTATTATGTTTTAAAAGCTATTTTTATTTAAATATTAATAAATAATTTTAAAATATTATATTTTAATTTTGTATATAAATACTTGTTTATTTATAATTATATATCAATAATATAAAAGGTTTTATTTATTAATTATAAATATATTATAAAATTATTATGAATATTAAATTTATGGTAATATTTAATTATTTTATAATAATAGTTTTTAAATATTTAAATATAAAAAGAATTTTTATATTAGTATTTAGTATATTATTTAGAAACTTAGATATATTATTAATAAATATACTAGAAAAAAATATTTATTAATTAATTCAATATCTTATATATATATTAGTATTTTTAATATATATTTTGTAATATTCTTTATTTTTTACTATATTAGTTTTATAATAAAAATAATATAAAATTTAAATAAAAAATAATATCAGTTATTTTTAATAAATTATATATAAAATAATAAATATATTGTATAAAATAATTTTTTATATAAATTATTAATATATAATATTTAATTTTATTTTTCTTATTATATTTTTTTTTAATTCTAAATCTGAAGAATAAACATATTATAAATTTTTCTAAAATAAAAATTAGAAAAAAAAAATATTATTAATATTTTATAATAATAATATTTAATTTTAATATATTAAAATTATATTTAGTTTTTTTTACATATTTTTTTAAAGTACTATTTAATTTCTATAAATTTTTACTATAATTAAATTTATTTTAAATAAAGTTATTTAGACCAAATTTATTTTTGAAAAGCTTTAATTTTTTATTATTATTTTAAATAAAATAAGTATTTTTAAATTCTTTATTGTAGATTCTTCTAACTAGAATTTTATTAAAAAATTAATTTTTAAAAACAATAATACTATAGATTTAAGAAAATATAATAAACATTATTATATTTTCTATAAAAATAATAATTAAAAACATTAAAAATATTTTAAAAATATTTAAATTAATTAGTTAAAAGAATTTAAAATTTAAAATAAAATAAGCAATATATAAATATATAAAACTAATTACTAATTTTTTTATAGTCTGTATTTTACTACATTGTATTAAGATATAAGTTATATAACTCAGCTAATTATCTTACTAAGCTGGCGGCTGACTAATATATTCTGCACTGGTTTTCTGCCCCCGGCAACCCCCTGGGTCTAATAATATTTTATATAATTTTTTATGTATAATATTATTTAACATTATTATATTATTTATATAAATAATATTTTTATTTAAATTAATATAATTTAAAACAGGTTTAAGTTTTATTTCTGGTCTAATATTTTTTATTTGTATTAATTAATTATAATAAAGGTTTTAAAAGTTTTAATAATTAATAATAATAAATATATGATTGATAGCTGTATATTTAATATATTAATTAATATATATATTTATTATTAATTAGTTATTTACATAATATTAATTAAAATTGAGTATATTAATTAATTTATTATTAAACCAATAATTTTATTTTATATTATAAAATTATAAAATTATAATTTTTAAAATCTATGAAACAATTATAATTATATTTTTGTTATTAAATTTATTATATTTTATAATAAAATAATAACTGAATCTGTTACTGTTTTTATTAATATTATAAATAAAGTATTTATACTATATAATATTATTATTTAAAATAATTTATTAGATTTAAATTATAATAGTAATATTAATAATAATAAAATATATTTTAATAATATTATAACTTATGATTAAAATAAAAAAAATATAAATATAAATATTTTAATCTAGTAAATTATTATATAAAAAATCTATTAAATTACTAAAAATAAATTTAATAATATAATTTTTTATCTGGAAAATAATAATATAATTATTATTATTAAGTACTTTAATATAATGATAAGAAATTACTACAATAAATATATTAGATTCAAAAAAAAAATTAATTAAATAAAAAAAAAAAATAATATAAAAAAAAAAAAATAAATAATTAAAATAAATAAAAAAAAAGAAAACAGCTTTTATAGTAAAATAAAACAATTATAAAATCTAATATATTTATTATAGTAATTTCTTATCATTATATTAAAGTACTTAATAATAATAATTATATTATTATTTTCCAGATAAAAAATTATATTATTAAATTTATTTTTAGTAATTTAATAGATTTTTTATATAATAATTTACTAGATTAAAATATTTATATTTATATTTTTTTTATTTTAAAATTATACTTATTTATAAATTATTATTACTTATTATACTAATTATAATTCTTTATTTTAATTTTATTATAATTATACTAATTGAAAATATTATAATTTATAGGATATTTAATTTTTTCTGTATTGAATAGTTTACTAATATAATTAATATTTCTGAGAACCAGTAGCTTAAGATTTATTTTAAAAAATATTAAAAAATATTTATTTAAGTTTAAGTTATATTATTTAAACCTAAAAAACTGTAAAGTAATAAATAAATGTTTTAATTATTTATATAAATATAATGAAATAAATTATATTCTTATATATATTTTTAATATTTATTTTATTTTTCTTTTTAAAAATCTATTTTATTATAGATTTCTGATAGATTTAGTATAATTTTAAAAAATTATATTATTATTAATATATAAGATTTTAATAAAAACCTATTTCTAATCTGTATCTAATTTTTAATTAGAATAAAATTATTTTTCTAATTATAAATTATAATAAGATTTTTATTATTATTACTATTTTCTTTAATAATAATTATTTAATATAATTTATTACTAATATATCACTATTATTTAGTATTATAAATAGAAATAATTTATATTACTATTATAAAATTTCTTAATTTTTAATAATTTTAAAATATAATATAAGATATATTATTTAAATTATTCAATTACTACTAGTTATTTATACTAATTCTATTTTTATTATCAGTCTTGTTATATAGTTTACTTTTAATATTATTATATTGAAATATTTTATTTTATATTTTATTTATATTTTATTTATATTTTATAATATATATAATTATCAGTAGTAGCTGCCGGGGTTTAGGCACTCCGGGGTTATATAGTTTTATCTTACTTATAAGAATTATATAGACTATAATTTTATAGTATAATATAACTATTGTATATATATCTTATTAGAGTTATAGATTCTGATTCCAGAGTATTAATTTATATAATTCAAATATTCTTCTACTTCAAAGATATAATATTAAAATATAATATTATTTACTATTCATTTTTTATATTTGAATATATTTAAATATTTCTATTATTAGACTTCAGACTGTAATTTTAAATATATTGTTTAATTTTTGTATTAATATTAAAATAATTTATAAATAATTAATCGATATTATTTGTTATTTATTTTGTTATTTTATTCAATTTTAAATAGTTATTTAAATCAGATAAGCTGCTGGACCTAATTTTCAGATTTTAATATTATTAACCAATTAAATTAATTATAAAAAATTAATTTCTTTAATATTTCTATTTATTATAATTACAGATTTATAAAAACTATGTAAAATTTATTTTAAGAATGATTTTAATAATAATTAACTAAAAATAAATTATTAATTAATAAATTTTATGGTTTATAGAAATATTATTTGAATGTTATATATAATAAGATTAAAAGTATTATATTTAAATATATTGTTTTACTTTATTTAAATAAATTAAATATATATATAATTTCTTATTATATTTTAAAATATTAATTAAATTATACATCAAATTTAGTTTATTATTCTAGAAATTATAATTATATATACCTTTGTACTATAAATTAAAATTTGAATTAATTGGTAAATATTTTTCAGAGATTTATTTTAAATCTTAATTTTTAAAGTTTTATAATAAAATAATTAAAAAAGCTATTATAAATTGTAAATAGAGTTTAATAATAATAATAATTCTATTTTTAAAATCATTATGGAATATAATTTAATTATTTAAATTTATTAAATTATCTAATATCTTTAATATTAAAATTTTATTTAAATTTTATATTTACTAGTTGTCTAATTAAATAATATAAAAAAACTAAGTTAAAAATTAATTTAATTATAAATAAAAATATAGTAATAAAAAGTAACTTTATTATTTAATTTAATAAAATTATATGTTTTATATCTATTTTTACCTTATTCCTGTATTCTATCTAACTAATTAAAATTATTAAATAAATATTGAAATTTATAAATTAAATATATAAAAATTAATTTATTTATTAAACTAATTTATTAAACTAGTTTGGTTTTATTTTAATATTTATATTTAAAATAGTTTAGTTATTTATTACTATATTAAATATTATTAGATTTAATTAATATTTTTTATATAATCTATAGTACAGTATAGTTAGTAATAATGTTATAATATAAAACATCAGTAGATATATAATTTCGATTTTAATCATAATATTGTATCTAATTTTAAAGTATTTATTAAATATTATATATATAACTTTATTAAGATTTATATAGTTTTATAATATCCTGCAGTAATAGTATCTATATAAAAATTTATAATATAATTTTATTTAAATTAATAAATAAAAAAATATTTATATAAAATCTATAATAAACTATATTAATTCTTTTATATAATATTTAATTTTTTAATTAGAATTATACCAGAGGTATTTTTAATATCTAGTTTTATTGTAATTATATATTATATAGTTTTTAAATTAATAAAAGTATAAATAATATATATAAAAAGTTTAATATTTTCTTTATATAATTAGTATTATAGATTAATATAAATCTTATTATAATAGTACTTGTTAAATTAATTTTATTTTATTATATTAGTAATTTATTTTTATTAAAATATCTAAACTTACTTTTGTTATTATAATTAATAAAATAATTTTAATAAACTCTCTATATCATAATTATAATTTATATTTGTATATTAATTTTAAGAAATGATTAACTATAATTTATTTATTATTTTTATTATTTTTATTATTTTTATTGATTTACAGACTACTGATATTTAGTTTATAAAATCTTAAAATTATAATAGTTATATTATATATTTAATAATAATTAAACTAGCCATTAAATATATTAAGATTTATTTTTATTTAGTAAATCTGAGAGTGAAGATATATTTATTATATTTGATTAAAAATATAATACTTAAAGAGACTATTATATTAAAAAATAATATATTAAAAAAAATAAACTCTTTTGAATTTATTATATAAATTATAAATTAAAATATTAAAATCTTTAAATTTTAAAATTAAGTATTAAAATTAATTAATTTTATAAATATTATAATAGTTATATTTTATTTTTATATTTTTTTATATTATAATTATTTTATTTATATTTTTTATAATTATTCTATAATTTATAATAAAAAATTATAATAAATATTATATTTTATTTTTTAAATAAATATCAAACTTTTATAAATTTTAATTAATACTAAGATTTATTTTCTAAATTAAGATTATAATAATTATTTAAATATTTAATTATTTTTAAAAATTTATTATTAATATTTTAATATTATTTTTATTTATATATTAAATTTATATAACTAATAATAATAATTTATTTTTAAATATGTATTTTAAATTAGAAATTTATTTTATTATTATTAAAAGTTAAAATTTAATATAAAATAAAAAATATTTTTAAATTTAAATCTAAATATATTTTAATTTAAAGTAGATTTTAATAAAAATTAATAATATTGATAAATATTTTATTAGAAAAATAGATATTTAATGAATATATATATTTCTTTATAAATATTCTATTTATTTTACTTAATAAATATAATTTTAAAATTATTAAATTTTTTATTAATAAAAAAATATTAAATAATTATTTTTAAAACTAGTTTTTTTATTAGTAATCTCTTATTAATTACTTATTTTAAAAGATAATATTTTTTTAAATAGTTAAAAAAAATCAGAATATAATAAAATAAAAAACTAATGTATTAAAATAAAACATTTAGTAATTAAATAAAAAAATAACTAAAAAGTATATTAATAAATAAATAAAATAATCTATATCTATAGAATAAACAGATTCTTAAAAATTAGTAATTTAAAATAAAAGTAAAAATTAATACTATTACAACTTAACAGCTATTCTAAATCTGTTATCTGTTAATCTCTTGTTCTAAGAATCTGGATTACCTGATACAGATTATTCTATTACAGCTGTCCTGGCGGTCCGCTGTCCGGTTACATTATTTTGTATTTAATAATTAAAATTAAAAATATTAATTTTATTATTAGGTTTAATAATATTAATTATATTTTAAATCATATTTAATAGATATTAAAATTGTTTTAATTATTTCTTTTATTATTTTACGTAATAATTTTAGTGCCTTAATATTATTATATTTATATTATAGTATTTTTATAGTTATATCCTCTATATATAATATATTATATTTAATATATAATTAATATATTCTATATAGCTGCTGCTGCTTCTCTTCATTATATTAATTAACCTAACTTTATAATTCTTCTTTATAGTCTATATATAACACTAGCTTAGTTATATATAGAAGAAGGGGTTCACTCTTTAATAATAGGTTTATAAATAAATAATAAATATAAAAAAATTATACAAATAATTATATAAGGTCTTATAATAAAACAGGAAACTCATAAAAATATAGAAATAAGCCATTATTTACAGTATATATATATAATATATATTAATATATTTTTCATATAAGAAAACCCTATAAATAATCAAGTTAGGGATTAATATACTTGTTTTTGTTCAGACTGTAACTTTTATATTAGATATATATTTTCAAGATATTGTGGTACTTACATGGCCTAGTTAGAGAATAATTAAGCTGAATCCATGGTGATTTCCTGACAGACTCGTGTGGGGATTTACTTCCTTCCACCTTGCTAGCATTACTATGTCTTAGAACTCATAGGGATGCTTTGATCGCACTTTATGCTGATATATTTTATTAGTGAAGGGATAGTGTCATATTATGTATGCAATTGTCAGTCAGCAATAATCAAACTAATATTAATATAACCGGACAGCGAACCGCCGGGACAGTAAACTGCTTTTTCTTACTATAACTATTACTAAAAAATGAAAATTTTAACTATTTATTTTTAAATTAATAAATATTTTAAAAAAAGTAATCATATAATATAAAAAAAATATAAATTATTGAAAATATATATATATATAAAAAATTAAAAATTCATAATATTAAAAAATTTTTATTAAATTAATTAAATAATATATATAATGATATAAATTATTATTTTATTTATATTAAATACTTATATCTAAATATACAGTTAACTTTTTTTTAATAGTAGTAGTTATAGTGAGAAACAGCGGTTCCGTGTCGCGGCGGTTCGGTGTCCAGTTATGTTATTCAATTCAGAGCAGCAATAAGTTGACTTGTCACTTGTCAGGCAACAATAGAAACTGCGGGGCCTAACATTTCTAGCAACAAGTACTTTCTTTGTACAGAGCATTACTTATTCATCTGCCAGTGTTTTAGTACATACCTTGTTGTTACCTTGTTAGTATCTTCCTATAAGTAAGGTACCTTCGCAGTACTTACCAGTATCACAGTACATGGGTCCTAAGGTACCTACCTAAGGTACCCACCCCTACCTAGGTACTCTGTATTGGGTTGTGTAGCAGTAACAGATGATCTAGCTCTTGGCTATCTTTTCAGCCTGACAGTTATGTTGGGGAAGACTGTAAACCCAGCAGCTATTGGTGGATCGACAGCGAAATGAGGGGCTATCGCCCCTCAATGGATACCACACGAGTCGCAAACAGCCAACCACCTTCATTTTTCCACCCACCTTTTTATTATAACCACAGTACAAATACTCTACCCCGCTTTTCCTATGACAGTTGTCGTCATGTGGCAGATCATTTACCAAGCCCACTCATCATATGGCCTCCTATAACATGATTTCATTTGCTGTAATACGTACAGGAGGCTGTTCCTTCTGATTCATATTTGGCAGCAATTGCCCAAGCGTTGGATCATCAGCTTCTAGGTCTCCCACCCCCAAGGCTCCTTCACCCATTTGGCAATACCCTGGAATGGTAGCCTGGTCTCCTTTTTTACAGCGTACTGCCACACACCGACCCCGCAGCCCATGAACATTTGATGTGCACTAGCTTCCCAGTCCCAGCTACCAGCGCCTTGACTCATACACCGGTTTTGTCAGTCCCATCCCATCAGGGAAAAAAAGATTAACCGTGCGAAAGGAAACCGCTCGTAAAAGGAGCCCTTCAAAATTTCTAGATACAGAGTAATCAGGGAACAAAGATTACTCATAGCCTTCAACTTCAGCTTTCTCGGCCACCGTGGCCCTTATCGCCGAGGCCTAACTCATATCCGCTTATTGCCACAAGACAAAGAGGCGGCCCTGACAAATCATTTGCACGTGTGTTTTGCCAACATTGCCAAATCTCATTTCCATTGATTTCCATTAGCATCATCTCACTATCATAGAGAGACCTCTATTGCCTCCAAGCTGGTGGAATTTTCTCTAGGCTGACCTCAGAAGCAGTGACTTCTGTTCTGTATTCCTACAAAACATCGACCTTTCTCATTGCGTCTCAGTTCTTATCTTTGATCTATCCCATGCGATGACCTCATTCACTGCTACCTCTTTGCCTGGTCGAAGTGATAAGGCCAACATGAGTCGCCTACCGTCTGTCTCCAGTCTAATGTCCCCTCCAGAATCCAAGCCTGTTGAAAATTTCAACTCCACTACATTTTCACCTTATGCAATGTCGCAGGACCCATCATATACTCATGAAGTCAGACTCCCTCCCATCTCAAGTGATCGAAAGCGAACACAGTCAGAGATGGATCTGCCATCGCCACCTGTTACTCCATATACTGGGAACAAGAAGAGGCGATCAAACACGGATAATATCGAGAAGGATGTCCTGGTCGGCTCCTCTAGGGATCCTGTCCTTTTCCCCCGCCACGAGTCTCTTACTGATATTACCTCTGATGAGCCACTGTTTGGGCCTATGCTTCCTCCATCCGCAGAAGCGTTGGTTGATCAGCATATAAACACCCACATGGCGAGATTTGAGACTAAATTAAACAAACCAACACGCGACGAATATCTTCTAGCTCTTTCATGCGTGCCGATCGTATCTGCTCAATTTAACCGCAATCCAGCAGCATGGGCCAGGGAGGAGCGGGAAACCCTAGAGCGTCAGTTGATTATGATGAATCGATGCCGTCCGCGTGCTCTAGAAGCAAAACTGAAGAAAATTGCACCGGCCCCTACAAAGAAGGCAATGGCTGCCCAAATTCGTGTGCCGCGGACACCCAGGGTAAAGCGAACGCCAAAGTCCACGCCAAATCAGAAAGTTTTCAACACATTTAACTCACCCCCGTTAAGTGCCAAGCCATCGCGGACGATAGGCACAAATCGGGACGATACAGATTATAGCTCCATCAACGATTACTCTCCTT
Organism: Aspergillus ellipticus CBS 707.79; assembly: GCA_003184645.1. NCBI lineage: Eukaryota > Fungi > Ascomycota > Eurotiomycetes > Eurotiales > Aspergillaceae > Aspergillus > Aspergillus ellipticus. The sequence continues at coordinate 46,194 of KZ826018.1, forward strand.
CAATATCGACTCTTGGAACCAATACCAAGGCATTGAAGGCAGACTGGAAAGGGCAAGTGCTAGATCTGAGCCTTGACCCAGATCGACACCTACTCAGTCCTGCGGAGCTTAATCTTGCTGCTACTTTAAGGCTCTCGTGTGCGACCTATTTATGCAGCAAGCGCCGAATTTTTGAAGCCCGCGTCAAAGCACTGAAGGTTGGTAAGGAGTTTCGCAAGACAGACGCCCAACAGGCCTGCAAAATTGATGTCAATAAAGCAAGCAAACTCTGGACTGCGTATGAGCGAGTTGGTTGGTTCAAACCTGAACATTTCGAACAGTACTGAAGATAATGGGAATCGAAACATTGGGTCTATCTCTTAGACCTAGGTGTCTGAAATTCCCTACGTACTCTTTTTTCTTTCTTGAATTAGCGAGGCGATCCTCGGATTTCTTCATGTTTTTCAGCCCATCTTGCACTCTACTTTCAGAATTACCTCCCCTCCTCCCCCTCCCCATCCCCCTCTCCCCGCAGAACAGCCGAAATTATGACATGTCTTTGCACATAGCTGGACTCTGTGCAACATTACTCGGCAGTGATGCAGTTGATATTGCGTTGCTCTCCTTTATTATTGCGTCATCTGGCTATTGGTCATTGAAGACAGTGGTTAAAGTCATTCTTCTACGTCACTATCACCTGCGAGTGTCACTGCTTTGCTCATGTTTGGACCTGTTTGTAATCGGGACAACATGATAGTTGGATTTTAATGAGGATAACTTTATGTGACTGGCACTTACTGTTCTGTTATCGACATTGGGTTTTCGTGAAGCGAAAGTTTCTATAGAGGTGGATTATTGCAGAATCGAAATATTTAGAAGCCGTTTAATAAAAAGAGGAACAGTAATAAAATTAATTCAGATTAACCCCAGGAATCAAGCTAACGAATGTATTACTTTGGGAGGAAGTGTGGTAAGTTGTAATAACTTGATCTAGGTTCGGAGTAAGAGATGGAATTTATAAATCCCTCCAGCGGATCTTGGGACGCCAAAGCCCGCCAACTATGCAACCCTGTCCGTCACCTGCTTAGCTGCGCCACTTTATCCATAACTTTACCACTCTTCTTCACATTGAGCACAATCACCTCAAAAGATTCAACTTCCCATATTTGGGTTGCAAAATCTCTGTATACGGGAGAACGTTTGATGGATAGTACGAGCCGCGATGTCACATCCCGAAGCGACCCGGACGGTGTCTTTGGAGGAGCCAGAGCATAGGGGCGAGCTCGATGATAAGAAGCCGAAGAACAGGCGGCCAGCCAGTAGGGATTATTCTTTTAAACGGTGATCATTGCGATATACTGAGTCTGATACCTGATTATAGACACTGCTTTTCGACAACAACGGCTAAAAGCCTGGCAGTAAAGTTACCTTGATCACCATCCGCTTCAGGTGCCTACTGACGTGCATAGACCAATCTTGACACCCAAGAGCGTACTCCCACTCTTCTTCGTTGTCGGTGTCATTTTCGCCCCTATTGGCGGTCTTTTGCTGTGGGCTAGCTCGCAAGTAAGTCACCCCTTAGAAGCAGTATCTTCTTAGCCAACACGCAATCGTTGTTAGGTACAAGAGATAGTCATAGACTACTCTGAATGCGCCGAAAAAGCGCCCACCTCTTATGCAGCCTCGATTTCAGATAAAGTCCAGTCCTCTTTCAAATCTTCCAGCGAACAATCACCCCCAACTTGGCAAAGGGTTACCGATAATGGAACCACAGTCTGTCGGTTGATCTTTGAGATTCCGGATACTCTAGAGCCACCTGTGTTTTTGTATTACCGCCTGACAAACTTCTACCAAAATCACCGGAGATATGTCAAGTCCATGGATATAGACCAACTGAAGGGGAAAGCAGTTGATAATGCCACCATCAATGGCGGCTCCTGTGACCCTCTCAAACTGGATCCTGCAACCGGCAAGGCATATTACCCATGTGGTCTTATTGCGAACTCTCGGTTTAATGATACTATCAGTAGCCCGAAGCTTTTGAGCAGTGGAGTGAGCGCGGAGGTTTACAATATGACCAATAAGGGGATTGCTTGGGATAGTGACAAACAACTGATCAAAAAAACTCAATACAATAAGTGGCAGGTAGTCCCTCCGCCCAATTGGCACGATCGGTATCCAAATGGATACATCGATGACGACATCCCCAATCTTCACGAGGACGAGGAATTCATGGTGTGGATGAGAACTGCAGCCCTGCCGGCTTTTAGCAAGTTATCGCTCCGGAACGATACTACAGCAATGGCTGCAGGAAGCTATCAACTAGATATTGAAGACCGTGTGTTTTATGATATAAGAACAAAGTATATTGGCTAGTGCTAATTATTTTAGGCTTCCCTGTCACTGAGTATGGAGGCACGAAATCTATACTTATATCCACCCGAACCGTCATGGGTGGGCAGAATCCGTTCATGGGGATTGCATATGTTGTTGTTGGTGGCCTTTGCATTGTTCTCGGAGCATTGTTTACCATTGCCCATTTGGTACGACCTAGGTAAGGAAGTCTTATGAACAGGGATGTCTTTTTTATGAAGTTGAGGCTAAACATATATAGGAAACTCGGTGATCATACTTATTTGACTTGGAATAACGAGCAGGAGAGCACTGCAGTAGCAACCGGTAGGTTTGGTTCCCATGCTACTTAGATGGGTGCTCTTGTGCCAGCTACGCCGAAAGCGTTAGCTCACTTCACCCCTCCAATGTTAGTGCATTCTCCTACTCTATTTGGTGCCGTGTGTTGATCTCCGCTGATTTTGGCTAGGAGTTTATTTGTGAAAGGCGTTTGTGGGTCGTGATCTAACAGGGTTTGCTATCATCGGTGTTTGACTATTCCTTGCTACATTGTTTGCTCCCTTCTACGATAGGAGAAATTGACTTTACCAATTCATTTACCTTGCTAGCCAGGCCTGGTATTGGAAGAAGTCTTGCTACTATTATTAAGATGTGTGAATATATCCCTTGCTGAAACATTCTCGAGGGTCCAGCATTCCTGGCACGAAAGCTTTTCTTGGGATAATCGAATTCTTCGTAGTGGTTAGCAACAGCCTTTTCAAATTTATACCAACTGAGTGCCGTCCGGTCCTTGTGAAATGGCTCCTAGCACTTGAGTTCAAAATGACCCCGCTACTCAAATTTCACATCCTTTTGATTCTCGCGATTGCCAACCTCACGACCCGATGCAGTGCATCCCTTGCACTGCGAGGTCTTTGTGCTACGCCATCGCCTGATGAGACCTTACGGAAAGAGCACAGGAGATTTACTATTTCAGAGTCAGAGATAGACACCTCTGGCGAGGAAAGCCGACAAGCACTAGATTCAATTGAAATTGAAACTTGGTTCCATATTGTAAGCAGCAAGGGATCAGCTAACTCCGTATCAGATGAGATGATCACTAGCCAGGTTAGTCATACCGAAAATCTTTATGTTCCATTTTGCATCGTGAACAGCCCCTTTTGCACCTCTCGGTCTCACAGTTCTTGTAGTTTTCCTACCTGCAGAAAGCGTACGAAAGTGCCACCATAACGTACCGTCTTGAGGGCATCACTCGTCAGATCAGCGATGCGTGGGCTCGCAATGATGAAGAGCTTCAAATGAAAAACGCGCTGCGGAGAGGGAACTATAGCACTCTCAATGTCTATTTTCAGACCGACCTTCAGTCGTCTTCCGGTGGAGGTTCCCGGGCTTCTTATCCCAATAATCGCGCGGCAGATACCCCAGGGCAAACCTCTAACGTCCTTGGTTTCTGCACCTTGCCTGATCCCAGTGTTAACGCGAGCAGTCCTCGTTCCAGCTACGTCAAAGATGGCTGTAATGTACTCGCACAGACGATGCCTGGTGGTAGTCTTACACATTACAACCAAGGTGGTACAGCAGTTCATGAAATTGGTCATTGGAATGGTCTGCTTCACACATTTGAGGGAGAATCATGCTCTGCAGATAATGAAGGCGACTATATTGATGACACACCCCAGCAATCCGAGCCTACGAACGGATGTCCTACGGGGAAGGATTCATGTCCCAATGGCCCTGGTCTTGATGCGATACATAATTTCATGGACTATTCATCTGATGATTGTTATGAAAGTTTTACTTCTGATCAGGCGAAACGAATGAGGAGCATGTGGTCTGTCATGAGGCAAGGGAAATGATACGGGTCACCAGTGCCTTCTATTCATTGCACATATACCCGAGTATTGTTTAGATTTTTAGGCATTTCATAAGAGCATGAGCACATGGCCAGTTAGAGTTGGATTCATAACTATCGTGGTAATAGGATACGATCTGATGTAGACATTTTACCCCGTGCTGAATGATTTGTAAACTCGGGTTGCAGTAACCCCGAATTCGATGTACTTCATGCCAACTTTGCTAGTTTCGGCTTCCCCCATTACCTACCTCTTCCGCTTTTTCCCTCGCTCTTCGTCCTCCAAACCGCTCTCTCGATCCTTCTTCTTCGCTTTCAATTCTAATTCGTCCCAATCCTCACCACTCTCCTCATCTGCACTGAAATCGTCACTTTCTTCAGCACTGGCGTCATCATCAAACTCGCTGTCATCTTCTGAGCTCTCATCCGCCGCAGCAAGCTCTGACTCCGAAAGCTCAAACGCAGACTCCTCCTCTTCTTCGGAGCCACCCTCCGAGTCTGATTCTGCAGCCAGGAAGGACCAGCCACCATCAGCAAAGAACCCGTACGGATCACTCACAACCGTCTTCATGATAGTTGTCCAATTCAAGTTAAGCGGCCCCTCTGTAAATGCAATATCAACGGAATCTAGCCAGTCTTTAACCCCCTCCAGCGATTCGACAGGGATCGTATTGATGTGCACTGGGGCCCTGTGGAAATCCTTGAATACGAATACTAGATCAAAGTTTTTGAGCCCAAACTAATCTAGCGTTAGCATGGAAATAGTGCCACCTCGAAATATCGCATGTAACTTACTTGTACTCTTTCTAGATGGGCAATCTCCACTTCATTTAGCGTAATCGCCAGAAATGGTGGCTCAGTCAATTGAACAAGAGCATCCGTTGTGGGTTGAATCAGAACATTGGAGCGATTTGGAACACCAGTAAAGCCAATTTCCCTAAACGGAATGTCAACATCCACACCCTCATCTTTACCAGCATCTGCAATCTTCTCGGCAAATGCCTTGAACTCCCGGTCTAGGGCCGCTCGCCGCCGCCTTTCTTCCTGTTCAGCTTCAAATTCCTCTTCGTCACCGTAACGGTGCTTGCGCCTCCGATTTCCGGTTTCGTCGAACTGCATTTCGGTGGCCTCCCTATAAAACTGCACGTCCCTGGTCTTTCTTTTCCCTATCATTATAGGTGTCTTCAAATGAACATGTATTAGGACGATCAACTCATGAGCGCACGGCTGGAAAAACAAGTGCTTCACGTTGCTGAAGAGCACATCCACATGTTCATTCCGAAAAGGTGACATATAACGTAGACCATTTTGATGAATCTCGACCTCTCCTGGAACTCGTTTGCCGTCTAACGGTGGCCGGAGATAGACATCAGGTAGCTTCACCGGACGGCGATCTAGAATAATCAGTTTCTTTGAATCATTTGCCGGTTGTATAATCCCACTCACTTCGAATTTCAACTAGTTTATCCTGTTCCACCACATCTTCCATTTCTTTCTTTTCCTGCTCCCGTCGCAAAGCATTCTTTCTCAGTTCAGTGATATCCTGTGCGACTTGAGCAAGTCGATCATTGTCCTTAGATCGCAGCGTCAAGTTGCGTAAAAAATGCGCTGACAAGTCTTCAAAAGGTTGGTCATCTTTTCTACCAACTCCCTGGCCTGGCGAAAGAAAATTGATTCGGAGATATGCATACTCTCCTTCATCGCTTTTGCTGGCATTCTTGATTGTGTTGATGTGAAATGGTACTGGCCGACCCATAATGGGGACTATAACGGTCGAAGCCTTTTGGTCCACATAAATAATCAAGTCTTTGACTTTTGTTGGCAGCTGATTATCTCTTTTGTAGGACTCGAATCTCTTGAACTTTTTCTGTGTCACCCCATTGTCATCCCCGGTAGTACCAGCAAATCTGTCAAGTCCTTCCTTAGTCTTTTTCGTCGCTAATTCTTTCTGATGTTCACGGCGTCGTGCCTCAGCACCTTCATTGGATTGGGTCGGTCGTTCCGCACGTAGTTTCGTCCGCGTGACATTTCTGTTGGCAATGGCGCTGGGTTTTGATTCTTTCTTCTCCTTGACTGGCTTTTGAGGTTCTTCTTCATCACCGAAATAGAATGATACAGAGTCCATATCGACACCAGCTTCTTTTGTAAAGATAAGTGGTCCAGTTTCTCCCACACGGACAGTGTCAGTTATAACCATTGAATATACTGCGGTATTCTTGTCTTTCATGCTCGGTTCTTCAACATCGGTCAATCCAACCGTGATAGAGAAGGCCATGCCACTCTTCAAGACCTTTTCGTTCTTCCCATTGAGAACCATATTGGCATCTCGGAGTTCAATTCCTATGCCCGCGCCGACAGTTTTCAGAAAATGGGCTTCCAATTCCGGTCTTTTGGTACGAACAAGCCCAATTGCCTTGTTATATAGATCCTTGCTCACCGTACCATCGCGAATCTCCTTCATGATAGTTTCGCGGATATTCAGTAGAAAAGCATAATTTGCCTCCTGGTTCTTGCTAGGATCTACCAGGTAAGTACGAGCAATCAACGAACTGTAGGTCCTGTAGCGAATGCCAAAGCCAGCAATAATGATTCCTGGCTGAAGATTGTTATTGTCCGAAGCCGCTGTGAGTTTAATATCATATTTCCCTCCGCTCTGTATGACAGGGCCGTAAGCCCAATCGATTTGTTGGGGATCAAATTCAGCTGGTAGTTTTCCTAGCTTGTTAAAAAACTTTACGTCATCAATCTTAGCATCGATCCGCATCGAAAGGGCTTTGTGTGTCATTTGCTTCTCTTCATCAAGTAGGCGAGACATCTCATCAACAAAGTATTCGGACATCAGACCGCTGCATGCCCTCGATGCATTTCGTATGGATACCTGGATTTTGTTATCTTTGATTCCTAACCATTACCTGTCACAAAACATACCAATTCATCCGTATCTTTCACGGAGAACGCGGTTGAAAGAGCTGGCGAAATATCTACCTCTTCTACCTCTCTTGATATGGCAGCATATACCTTTCTCCAATCCTCGGCGAAGGGACCTGCAGTTGTATCCCTTGCCAGGATGCCGACTTTTTTCTTCATGCCCCAGAAAACAGTTAGCCTTTAATGAGCAATTGACTGAGCTCTCAATTCTGAGGGCTTAACTCACACCCGCATTTTTGATAACCTCGATGCATTTTTCAAATGACTTCATTTTCTCCTCTGGATCTTTTGAGGTTACCAATATCTCCACTGGGACCTTGCCGCCCTTCAGTGGTTCAAGGTGCTTAGCTGCAGTTCCAGAATGTATGTTAGTAAGACAGAAAATCCATTCAGCTCATGTTCTGTTGTGTAAAGCTTGCCTTTCTTTGCTGTTGTCACAACATACACCACCTCAGTTGTGAGAACAAGGAGTGTAGCAGGGAACTCATAGCCAAGCAGCCAGAACTGTGTAAAAGATCAAGTAAGTTAAATGTTTCAATTCTGGTGCTTGAAGCACTTACATGCATTGCATTATTCTTTTGGAAGCTGTTCGTCTCATCAGTCTTCCCCATAAGGATGATGATAGACGAGACGCCTCCGAAGCTAGCATGGTTGGATCGTTTATCTGCCTTCCATGCCGTATAAAAACTTGATAGTCGGCTAAAGAAGGTATTTCTATCAATTAAAATTTCTTCGGCCATGATGCAGGTTTGTTGATGGCAAAGTTTAACACTTGATAACTCGCTGCACTGCAACTAGTGCGGAGGGAGCTCCCGGAGGAACTGAACGGCTAAGGGATGGGATCAGACGCAGGAGAGGTTGTTGGAATGTAATGGATAATTTTGTGTTAAAGTTGAACGTATGTTGGGAGAAAAAAAGTATAGAGACTGTGGTCCCTGATAGCAAATGAAACTTTTACCTATCAGCTCCGACAGAGTATCTATCGAGTAGAGGAAACTGTGGGTAAGATGCAGATGGGAGCGCAAACGCGAAAACCCATGGCGCGTCCCTCCATGCATTCCTGACAAATCAGAGGTGTTTGGGCTGTTTGCTTCAAAAAGTGTGCCAGGATAGTTTCGGGAGGCACAGTACGGAGTAAACGGAGTATACGGAGTTGTAGTACGGAGCAGGTGCGTGCCTAGGTACTTTCTGGACGAGCATACATCTTATATTTTAGATATCGAGAACACAATTAGGTACGACTTACTCCGACCTCACTTACAACTGTGAGTTGGCTTCGACTGTAATTAACTTATGTATGGGATTCTATAAAGTATAGACTCTCTGATCATTTGAGCGACATTGTATAATATTGTATTCTGATTCTTTCACCTTGTATTGTTTCCCCTTTGCCATACCGACCCATTGCACCTAACACTATCTAATGCGCCTTCAGTCAAAGTGTCTTCTATAGAACATTCATATGGCCACAGCGATGTTTTTAGTCTAAGATCGATGCTTATATTTCATTTCAATATCCTCGCTTTGTGGTAATCTTCTGTACATGTCAATATGGCAACCGAAACACTGCCTGCCTTGGACCAGGTTCCTCCTATTACCACTACCACCAGCGCTACTACTACTACTACCACAACTACCATTAGTAGCGATTGTAGTAGCTTAGACGTACGCAGGAATCCGCGACAGAATGCAGCTACCGGGGCTTCTGCTGCTGGTATTCGTGCTCTTAGTGCGCAATTAGTTGCTTTTTACTTCAGAACTCCCATAAAAGCCTTTTTTCGCACTCGAGTTGAGTATGCTGTCCCTTGAATCCAATCTGTTTCACTTACTAACAAGGTCGTTTCTGCTATAGTTATATGGTATGTGATTTTGCTCTTGCTAAGAACTCTTTCGCTGCTATCTTTACATTTATACACTGATTCGCTGACTAGCTTCTATTTTCGACAGGCATTTGCTAGGGCTGTTAACCCCCACTCTACTAGAACAGGCTGGTCTTTACATACAACTACACCGGGGTTACTTGTCCATGCCGTACGTACTTATGGGTGGCGTTTCATTCCTAATCAAGTCATGCCTCCTCTCCTAGCAAATGCCGGGTTGGTTTATTAAACCCTTTTACTTCATTGGTCTTGCCGGTCATCTAACTGCTCATAGAATTGGTGCTGTACTTTATACGTCATACCTTCAAGTTCTTGGCATCTTACATGAGCCAGTGTCTCATGATATAAAACGTGTATATCCGCCGCCTCCCCCTTCCAGTACATTTACCGCTGGCTTTATAGCCGGGTCGATTCAGTCTCTCATTGCTGCTCCTCTTGATGCTCTCCAGGTCCGTCTTCGAGCGAATGACCTACTTCAAGGCCAATACAGAAGTATGTGGCATTACGGCCGTCACAAACTCAATCAAATTGGGTTCCAAGGTATTTTTGCCGGTTGGGGTCTGTCCCTGTTGCGCGATTCTTTCGGCTATGCAATATTTTTTTCTGCATTCGAGTTCATGAAGTCGCAGGCCTACTATTCCTTCCTCACTTGGTACTACGGCTCGGTCCACATGTATAACCTGGAAAGGTTGCAGAGCGCCCAATCTAGCGACCGCGGTGTACCTCTCATCAGCCCTCATTATGCTCTAGAACCATGCTTTTTAATGGGTGCAGGTGTTGTAGCATCAATTGCACAGCAAACCATACAACACCCGCTGAGTGCTATACAACATCTCCATGTTGCTCGCCTGGAATACCTCGATCATCAAGCAACTCTTCATCCTTCAAGGCGGGAAATGCTACGTCTGTACTATTCTGCATACCAGGAGACCTACAAAAGATGCAGAAGAAAGGCACTCAGGGCAGGTGGCTGGAGTAGGTGGCTGTTTCGTGGGTTTGTAAGGGACGCCATCCGTCAGGTACCTAGTACAAGTGCTGGATTGGTCATTTTTGAGTTGGTGCGTCGTAAATATGCCAATCTGGCAGACGCTGTTTATATTCAGAAAGATGGTTACGATATCCTCCTATCGTGAGAAACTCCTAATTTCCTTCCTTCTATGACTGCAGCATTCATGGTTCATTGTTTGAATTATGCAGTAAAGTAGTTTCGTAGGATCGGTGGAACCCCCGCGGACCGTGACAATTCCGAGCCTATGAACCTATATACGTCGCCTGCGCCCGGGCGCGCTTGGCCGACCCACCGCCGACCCACCCCTACTAGGGGTGGGTCGGCCGGCTACAGACCCCTGGACCTATATAAACCCCTGAATTACTTAATTTTTTAAATTTATATAAATCTTTTTTTATTTAATTTTATTACTACAATATTATGATTTTAAAATATTATAAAAATAAGATTAAATATTAGTTAATACTAAAACCTTTTAAAAAAAATAAATTCTAAATATTTATTAAAATAAAAAAAATTTATAATATTAGTAAATTTAAGTTTTAATTTATAATAAAAATATAAAACATATTCAGATAATATATTATAAATAAATTTATAAAAAGTTAAAATTTTTTAATTTAATATATTAATATTAATAAACTATATTTATTATTAATAAAAATAATTATTTAAAATAAAAATATTTTTTTTATTTTATTAATTAAATTTTTAAAATATAAAAATTATTAATTTTTAAAAAAGTATAAAGATTTTAATATTATTTTTTTATAGTAATCTATTTTATATATATTTTTTAATTATTAAATTTAGATGAAGTCTAGAAGTAATAAAAAAATAAAAAATCTAATTTTTTTTAATTTTAATAATATATATATTTTTAATAATATATATATTTTTAATAAAAATTTATTTTTATTTAATTTTAATTCTTAAATTTAATCTATCTAAAATTATTTTTATTAAAATCTAATTAAAGTTTTAGATAAATTTTATATAAAATATAATATTAATTTATTATATTTATTATTATAATAATAAAAAGTTTAATTTTTTTAGTATTATTATTTTTTATTAACCAGTATTTATTTAATATTTAATATTTATTTTTTAAATATTTAAAATATAGTCTAAAAAATATAAATACTTAATTTTTTTATATTTATGTTTATTTATTTATTTTATATTATCTGTTATTTATTTATTAATAAAAATTTTTCATTATTAAAACTAGTAATACTCCGGATAATACTATTATTCTTAAATAATTTTTTAAATTAAGCATTTTATATTAATATATTAGTAAGTATATTTAATTAATAAAATATAAAAATAAATATTAATATTATTAATATTTAGTTAATTATTTATTTATATAGCTCCTGTGTTTTAAAACTAGTTTTTTTATTTTTATTATAATTATTTTTTAAAACTAGATCTTCTATTCTTACTCTTTATATAATTAGTTTTAAAATTTAATTATTTAATTTAATTAATATTATGTTTTTAAAATTAATTTTTATATTTATATATATATATATATATTTTATAATTATAACTAGTCTGGAACCTGACTAGAGTTGTTAACAGTCAGGTCAGGTCAGGTTGTTAAGGAATTTTATATCTTCCGCCAGATTAACAGTTAGATTAAGAAAAGAATTGTAGCTAACTACAGAATAGTTAAAAACTAGATAATTAATTATTTGAATTATTTTCAATATTAAGGTTATATTATTATATTTTTTTAGTTTTTAATAAAATTAAAATATATTAAGATTAATTATTAATATAATCTAATTATTTTATTTAATTTATAAACCTTTATTAAAAGAAGATTAAAAAGTATTTAAAATAAATAAAAAATAAAAAATATTTACTCTTTTATAAATAATTATATTAGTTTAATTTATTTTATCAAATTTTTATTTATTTCTTTTTTATATTTTATTTATTTTTATTAATTATAATTTTATATACTGAATTAGTAATAATCTAGTACAGTTTTTTAAAGTACTACTATAATTTTTTAAAAATAGTTTAGTTATAAAGTATCTAAATTAAACTATACCAGTTTATTTCTATATTAAATATATAATTCTGATTTATTAATTATTAGTATAATATTTAAATTAAATTATACCGGTCTTTTACTATATAGAATATTTATTTTATTATTTTTTATATTTTAAATTTATTTTATATATTATATTATTCTGATAGTAATAGCCCAGGTTAGTTTTCTGTCAGGTTAGTTTACTAATAGATTAGATTATAGATATAATTTTCTTAATTTCTTTTAAACTATATAAATAGATTAGTTTAATATTTATAATCTATATTATTAAAAAAACAGGTTAATTTAAAACTATACTACTAAAAAAGATAGATTAATTTAATAATTTATAAACTATTTTATTTTAAAAAAGATTAATTTTAAATTATTTTAATAGATTAGTTTAAAAATATTTAAATTAAATTATATCTATTTAACTAAATATAGAACTTAAAATAATAGAATTATTATTAATTTTATTTATTTTATCAATAATTATATTATAAATAAAATATAAATTATTATAAAATATTTTATAAAAAACAAAATTTATATATTATTTTAGAAAAGATTTTTTTAAAAATTAAAATTAAATTATTTTTAATTTTTTTTACTGATATATATATATAAATTTTTAAATACTAAATATTAATATCTGATAGTTCTCTCTATTTTACTTCTATTTTTATTATATTTATTAAATTTTAAATTATATTTTAAAAAAATATATTTATTTTTAAAAATATTATATATTAGAGTATATCTTATTTTTAAAATTATAATATTCTGATTCTTAATCTATACTTTATTTTTAAAATAGTTTTCTTAATCTTAATATTTTTAATAATAAGAGTATTTATAAAGATACTTTAATTTATAATAGTAATAAGTTCTAATATAATTTTAATTATATTCTGAATAATAGTAATAATATTAAAACTATTTTTAATAATATAATTATAAATCTTAATAATATAAATCTATCTAATCTAAATAATTTTTTTTAATTATCTACTTTTTTATTAGCTCTGATAAAAAAATATTAAATAAATATATATTATAGTATAAGTATTATAAATTTAATCTAGATAAATTTATATAATAAAAATAGATTAATATTATATAATTATCAGATTTTGTAGTAAATTAAGTATAATAATAATATAATATAACAGTAATTAATACCTACTAGCTGGATATTATATATTAAATAATAAATTCTTTATTAATATATAATATATATAGTCTGTTATAATAAATTAAAAAACACAATTTTTTTTATTATTTTATTTTATAAATTTTTAAAAATCTTTTATTTTTTAGACTTTAATATTTTATTAATAATTCAATAAACTAGATCTAATTATAGATTATAATTTATTAAAAGTTATTAATAAAATATAATTTTAGTTATTTTTATTATAAATTTTAATTAATAATTATATTCATTTAAAGATATTATTTTTTATAAATGAAAAATAGAAATTAAACTAGCAGATATATTTATTTATTATTAATTATTAAAATTTATTTTCTAAGTTATAAATAATGAAAAGAAATTAGAATATTTAACTAGAATTTTTCTATATATTTATATCTATCTAGATTATTAATCTAGACTAGAATATATATCTGTAGTATATCTGGAGTATTATACTATTTAAAATATAAAAAAATAAAGAAAACAAATTATAATATAAAATTATAATTTTTAAAATAATTTTAATATATAATTAAATAAATTTCTACTGGATATTTAATAAAATTTATTAAAAAAGATTTAGTTTAAAAAAAAGATTAATAATATATAATATAATATTAATTTATAGAAATCAGAATAGAATAAATATTTTAAATACATAATCAATTAATTATAATCTATAGTTTTATATAGTAATATATTGTTTAAAAAAATAATTTCTGAGTAAAATATTATATTTAAAATTTAAAAAAATAAATATATTATAGTAGTTTTACTATATTAATTATATATATATATATATAATATTAAGTATATTATAATTTTTAAATTTTAGTTTTTTATCTATTTTTTTTAATTTAAGAATATATCTGGATAATTTTATATATTTTAATTATTTAAATTTCATAATTTTAATAATTATTTTTAATTTTAACTGTTTACTATTTATCTGAAATTTTAAGTTAAAAATAAAATAATTAATACTTAGATTAGATTAGATTATTAAAAAGTTTTAAATTTTTTACTAGATTAATAGTCAGATAAAATATATATATATATCTGACTAGTCTATCTGTAAATTAACCAGCGGATTAAATTTCTTAGTATCTAAGCCTAAGTAAATAGATAGTTTACAGCGGCAGAGTATTCCTGTGTCAAACCCTAGGATCGCTTCCTTGTCCCTGTTAGCTTAGCCCCGTTGGTGTACGTACCGTTGAACTACGTCGAGGAGGTATCAACTGATAACTATCTGAGAGACTACCTGGTTATAGATAAAAGAAGAGAAGTAAGATTAAATAATATTATATAATGTTTTATAAATCAATATAAATAAATATTCTTATAATTAAACTTTTAAATATATAAATATTTAAAGATAATTATATTAAATATAAAGAATTAAATTATTTAAATATATACATAAATATTTTTATATATATATATATATATATTTTATATTACTATTATACTAAATTATATTATATTATTAATATACTCTAGTTATAATATTAATATATCTTAACTTATTAATAATATACTCCATAATTATATAATATATAGTTATCCCAGGTATTATAATAGTAATCTGGAATTCTACTTAATAAGAGTTATTAATTATTTAAGTACTGCTCTTATTAGTACTTTCTATCTGATAAGTCTGCCTCACAAGCTAACTAGCAGGGGTCTGTAATATCATACCTGATTTTTATTTATAAATATTTATAAATATCTGATTATATCTGATTTCTGCCTGCTGTCTATCTGATTCCTATTTAAATTAATTTATTAAAATCTAGTATAGATAGAATAATTAACTATATATTAAATAAATTTTATATTTTAATCCTATTATTAAATTATAGTTAATATTAGATTAAAATATAATAGTTAGATATAACTATTTTAATTAATAATTAATAAATGAGTAATTTATCTGGATTAAATATATATTAATTTTAAACTAGAATAATAAATTAAAAACACTGGTATTTAGTTTATTAAAAAAATTTATTAAATAGTTTATTAATATAAAAAATTTTTTAATCTAAAAAAATTAAGAGTAATTTCAGCAGAAGAATCAGATTTTTAAAATTTAAGATACTATGTCTAAGAATCTAGAGCTTCCTGTAGTTAAATTTTATATATATATACTACTACCGTATTCTAATTATTATATTTAAAGATATACTAGGATTAGATATTCTAATCTATCTAGTAATTAGTTTTATATAGAAATATAATTATCTTATTAATAAAAAGATACTTGAATCTCACCTAGTTGTGGAAATCGGATAGAGGTAGCCATCTCACTTATATAGCCATCTTGCTTACTGAATACATTATCTCGGCTAACATAAACAGTAAGCGAGTCGGCCATGTAAGCGAGTTCGGCCACACGCGTTTTGACCGCGTCCAAAAAACATCACCTTATTCAACCACCAACCATACCTCCAAAAGTAGGTCAAAATCTAAGAAATTCAGCTGAGAAAGAGGGGAGGATTCTACTTACTATCTCTATTTTAAAAATATAAAAAATCTGTAATATTTATAAAACAGTATATATTTATAATATACCTTATTTAACTCTTTAAGACTGACTATATAAAAAGAGAAATTAATTAAAAATATATATTAATTTTTATAAAATAATTTAAAATAAAAAGAAATTACTTTTATAATAGATTTTATTATTTATTTAATATAGAGGATCTTTTTAATTATCTTATATATAAGAAATAGCTAATATTCTTTTTATTATATATAATCTTATATGTATTTAATTAGTTAGAAAGAAATAAATATATAACTTTATTTAATATTATAATAAGTTAAAAATATATTTTTTTAATAACATAATTATCAGTATACTTAATATAAGAATTTTAAAATTATAAAAAAACAGTTTAATTATATATAAATTATAATAATATAATATAATCTAATTATATATAAATTATAATATTATAATATAATATTATATCTTAAGATATCTATAATTTTAATAAAACTGGTTTTATTATAGACTTAATAATTACTGCTAAAATAATTATTAAAATTAATTTTTATAAGAAAATATTTTTTATATAACTAGATAATTAAAAATAAATTATTTTTATTAAATATATTAATATTTCTAGATAGACTCTTCTACTATATATTATTTTTAAAAAAAATTATATAAAGAACTAGTATTAAGATACTTTACCATATAACTAGAGAATTAAAGTTAATTTAAATAATTAAATTAATTATAAAATAAGTTTTTATTAATTTAAGAATCTTTTTATTTTTATTACTATTTATTATATAATTAAAAAATATTATCTTCTAGTTCTTAATAGCTATAGTAGTTATTTAATACTTTAATTTAATTAAATATATAATAAGAATAATATTATTTCTATCTATATATCTACTTATTATTTATATCTATTAAAGTCTCTGGATATTAGCTGTTTTTTATTATTAAAATATATATATAAATATTTAGTAGAAACTAAGATATATCTTAGATTTAATTATATTAATAAATTTAATTTTCTTAAGATTTTTTTTTAAATATATATAAAGATTTATACTACTAGTAATATTTACAGTAGTTTTTCTACTAC
Organism: Aspergillus ellipticus CBS 707.79; assembly: GCA_003184645.1. NCBI lineage: Eukaryota > Fungi > Ascomycota > Eurotiomycetes > Eurotiales > Aspergillaceae > Aspergillus > Aspergillus ellipticus. The sequence goes on from KZ826018.1 coordinate 63,059, forward strand.
TAGACTAGTTCTATATAATCTAAAGTAAATACTTAGTCAGTTAAATATTTAATTAAGAATTTTTATATTATCAGGCAGTTAGTTAACTAATTTAGTATCTAAAATATTTTATACTATTAGAAAGTTTAAAAAATAGGTATCTATAGTAAGAAAAAAGTTTTAAAAATATATACAGAAAAGCTTTTAAAATCCTATTTTTTATTAGAGATTTAATTAAATAAGATTATTAAAAGTAATAAAATTATTTTAGATAAAGCAGTTCTTATATATTAAGAAATTTATAATTTATAAGCTATAGATAAGAAATAGTTTTTTAAAAAAAAATTACTAAATAGTTTATTACTATAAAGGGGTTTTCTATCTAGAAGAACTAGAATCAAATTTTACAGGAAAATCAGATTTTTAAAATTTAAGATACTGTATCTAGAGATCCAGGACTTCTTATAGTTAGACCTTATATATATACACTACTGCAGTATTCTAATTATTATATTCAGAGATATACTAGAGTTAGATATCCTAATCTATCTAGTAATTAGTTTTATATAGAAATACAATTGTTTTGTTAGTAAAAAGGCGCTTAAATCTTATCTAGTCCTAGAAATCGGGTGTAGGTGGCCGACTCGCTTACATGGCCGACTCGCTTACCGATTACGTTAACTATCTTACTAAGCTGGTCGCTGACTAATGCGCTCCGCGCCGGTTCTAGCGGGCCTAACAGTACCTTACTCTATGTATCCCTTCTACTGCTGAACTTAAGGTCATTTTAGTGCGGCTTAGGCGGTCAGAGTTTGAAAGGATATAATTGGTTTTCTTTAAGGCAGAAATCTATTCATTAGGTAATAGAGTGAGCTAACGTAACCGGTAAGCGAGCCGCCATTGTAAGCGAGCCGCCACTTGACCGCGTTTTGCCCGCAGTCGAAAAGCTCACTCTATTCAACCCCCAACCATGCCTCCAAAAGCGCGTCAAAATGCTAGAGATCTAGCTGAGCAAGAAGGCAGGATCCTACTAGCAATTACTGCTATAAAAAGCAAGCAAATTACTCAAGTTACCAAAGCTGCGAGGGTCTATAATATCCCACGTTCAACACTACGCGACCGTCTTCATGGAAGTAATTATCGCAAGGAAACACGCGCCAACTCCCATAAAATGACTCAAAATGAAGAGGAATCGCTTGTACGATGGATTCTATCACTTATTCAACGTGGAGCACCTCCCCGACCGTCTCATG